>PVJA010058096.1:0-10193 GCA_004027025.1 Myocastor coypus
AAGAAGAAGAAGAAGAAGAAGAAGAAGAAGAAGTCCTTGACTATAAACGTTTCCCAACATGGAGAACATTAGTTGTCATAATAAAGAAGGATTTTTATCAGTGTGGTAGGACAAAGCTAGGAGCAAGAGAAAATAGAAAGGGCAAGATACATAATTTGGAAATAGGAAACATAAGTAAATGTCAATAACTCAGTCAAGAAAGTATTTACTTGCTTTTTCTTTTAAGGTAAAAAACAATACACTTTGCACAGTGGGTGGAGGAAGAAATGAGATCAGGAAATGCTATATACAGAAAACTCCAGGAGGGGTGGAGACAGTGAAGGCACGTGTGACAATGCAGAAAGCTGAGGGCAGGTAGAGCTGTCTCCCTCGGTGGACAACAGTCTCCCCAAGACTGCAGTGCATTTCTTTATACACACAACAGGTTGGTGCCTGGTGAACCCCTACTCTCTAACAACTTGTTCACCTGGGTCACCTCAAGCTCCCCATGTTCTGAGGGCTGGCCATCCTCCAGCCCCACATGCGTGACTGATTTTCAGCTTTAGCCCCTCCCACAAGCAAATCTGCTCCACACTGAAAGGCTGTCAGGGCTTTTGTGGGTCTGTGGGGCAAAGTTAGTAGCAATTTCTTTCTTTCTTTTTTTTTTTTTTTTTTTTTTTGTGGGACCAGGGTACGAACTCACGACCTTGCACTTGCCCAGCAGGCACTTGTGCCTCGGAGCTATCTCCCCAGCCCCCAGTAGCAATTTCTTAAGGAGGTGAGATTCTAAGGATGAGAGATGACCAAGAGCTATGAACTTTTCCAGTAACTGACTTGGGCAGAGATAAAAGGCCTGATGAAGTTACTCCTGGTGACAGTTTGGTGATATAAGGGATGCTTTAGGGAAAAGGGGGCTGGCGGTCTTCCAGGGATGCAGAGTGTCCTGCTAGCTTCTGTTGACGGAGGTGAAGCCTGGGGGTGATAGTCATCCCGTGCAGGGTGACAGTCTCTTAAGACTGCATATAGGGCTGCATCACGCTGAGGGCACAGTCTCCTCATCTCTGATGCTGGTCTTGACCTCTCACCTGGCAGCCTGACGTCGGGCTCCTCCTTTGGATTTCTGCACAAGAGGACTGAGTTGGCAGCTGGCAGTTCTTTCTTAATATCAAATAAACCTTGCTGCCATTTTGGTTTTTTCATCTAACTCGTCCCATATCTTCTATTTCATATCCAATCCACTCAATAAATAGCTTTTATTTCTACTCCAGGTGTAACACAGCACAGTTGTGGTAACATGACTACAAATAACAGTGGGCTTGCATCAGTCTGGATGCCGATATCAGTGAGGCTCAGGGGCACTCCACAGACTCACCAGGTAACAAAGAGGTCTTGTTAGGTTAAATACTGAGACTTGAAACAAATTTAAAAACTACTAAAGATGCCTTGCACTACTTAACCTATTAAAAATATAAGAAATTATGAATGAATAGAAGTGAGGTGTGCTATCACCACAATTTAGAATATGTTTATTGCCTTGGCATTCCAACAGCAAGGGATGGGAAATATTACAGGATGCTAGAAGGCTTTTATTCCATACTTTGCAGTGGTAAAATATCACACTGAAATGTGCCTTATAATATTTGGGCAATGGAGTAACTAATAATACAAATGAGGAAAAGGAGTTAAAAAGTAGAATATGACATTCATAGGAAAAATTTGTCAGTTTGCATATAGAATTGAAAAGAAATATAGTATGTCTAAAAATCTGTGGTCAGGGCCAGCCAGATAGCTCAGCAGATTATAGCTCCTGCTTAGGCAGATGCAGGGACTGGGGTTCGAATCCTAGTATGCTGAGCTGGTGCTTGCTGAGACAGTGATTCAAACTGGGTGTGGTGGCACATGCCTATAATCCCTGTGCTTGGGAGGCTGAAAATGGGAGTATCACTATGAGTCAGATCTGTGTAGTGAGACCCTATAGACCCTATACTAAATATATGTAAAAAAAAAAAAAAAAAAGAATCTGTGGCTTTTCTTTTCAGCATTGTAAAATGCATTAGCTTCTCAGTCCCAAATCAAGGTTGAAAAACAGAAATGCTAAGCCTCCCAGCTTTTCTTCCAGCCTCTTACTGGCTCCAAGCATCCATGAGTTAATCGCTCCCCAAATATGTGATGACCAATGTTTCTGTTCAGTAGAAGAACTGGCTTAGAGAGAAAGGACTAGGTGGTGGTTTTCTTGCCAAAACCTGAGAGATCAGGGTCTGATAGGGAACGAGCAGAAGGCTGAGCACTCAAGAGAAATATTTCTAGAAAAGAGCTGTGGGTATAGCTAGTGGTACAGGGAATGAAGTATCATCAAAACTGCCAAGATTTTAGAGATTTATATTGCCAATGAAATCTGAAACTTCATGGATTTTGCTGCTTATCAAATCATCTTTGAACTTCTAGGGCAAGAAGAAGGCTAAGTTTCTTCTTTCTTAGCTGCATAAGAAAGTCTGTCCAGTACTACCTTTTCACTTCAAATTTCATGTTCAGGCAGGTAATGGAATGTCAAGAATGCCCTGGGGGGTAGGGTCATGAGTGTTGTCTTAGTTACTTTTTACTCATTGCTGAGACAAACATCTGACACTTAAAATGAAGGAAGGAAAGGTTTATTTAGCTCACAGTTTGTGGAGGTTTCAGTCCATATTCAGCTGGCCCAAGGCTGAGTGGAACAGGGCAGAGAGCATCCAGTTCATGGCGGTGGGACAGCAACAAAATGGTCACAGAGGCAGCCAACCACACAGGGCAGCAGAGCAACAGCTGGAGTCTGCCTCTCTGTTTCTCTTTATATTATATTTAGGCTCTCTGCCTCAGCCTATCAACCTTAGGCCACACCCATAATCCCAGTGGTACTCAGACAGATAACCTCATCAGTACTAAAACACATAATCCCAGTGGATCAGGAGTCAAGTAATTCCAGTAGTACTGAGACCCATAATCCTATCAGTACTAAAACACATAATCCCAGTGGATCATACATCAAGTCTCAAACTCTGGATGTCCGTGCCTCATGATTATATGACGCTTTGGGGAGACAACTAGACATACACAATAACAAGTGTCAATACCAATACAACAATGACACCTGAACAGACCACAAAGTCCTCTGTATTATACTACTGGAATATTGATACAGCCTATTCCACATGGTGGGAGGAAATGCACAGATGTGTTTATTTTGTCTCATTCCATACATGTGTGATATTTGTGGTTTTAGGGTACTAGAACATGATGATCATGTCTAGATTCCTGAGAGTGCTGTCGGCTCTTTATAATTATGCCAGCAATTATTGGATGAGATTCTGGGTTTCTGTCTTTTGGCAGAAGTGAGTGCACTTTGCATTTAGGAAGCAAACTCAATAGTGTTTGGTGATTAGAAGCATGGAGAGTGGGATTCTAACAGATTACTTGGCTAAGTGATCTGGAACTGTGGCTCATAGGCACAAGGTCAAATGGCATGTTCCTACTACAAACACCTTAGTTAGTTAGAAATATTATAGGCAGTGAGACAGGGGTATGTATGCCCTTGAGGGTGTCAGTGCAAAGAACTGAGGTGCATCTATTGAGGCCAGGTCTCAAGATAAAGATAGAATGGCCAGGCTACCTGATGCCCCAAGGCATAGGCACTAAATTGATGATTTTAAAGGTATTGCCTACTCTGTAAAGTCCAGAGAGACATCAGTCATCCTATGGGTGACCAAGGTCTTTTGAGCCACTTGTGCCTGAAAAGGTCCCTTTTCTTTCCATGTGACCTGCTTCCCCATTGGATCACTATCATGGAAGTAGCTATGGTTGTAATCTTATTGGATGATGGTAGTTTTAATCCACGTTGTACCCATCTGGTGATTTTTGTTCTATAAAATTAGCTCTGTGGAGTCTGTGGCAGTACACTATATGTTTTCCTCCTTTCTCTCAGGAGCTATTTTTCTCAATAAATATTTCTTGCCCTTAACAACCATTGTTCCATAGAATTCATTTGCTTTTTGGAAACATGAGCTCAGCACATTTGACATCTAGCAGGTTGGGAGTCATATTATTTCCCCTGAGTCATTCTCACCTTGGCAGTAGGTCCTTGGCATGTGGAGGGCAATGAACGTTGGTTGAGAGAATGAATTAATTAAACATTTTCCATGTGAATTCCTTTTTATGTATTTGGTACAGGTTCTACAAGGTCTCACTACATAGATCGAGCTCATAGTGATCATCCTACTTTCAGCTACCCAAGTGCTGAGATTACAGACACATGCCACCATGCCCAGTCTTAACTGCCTTCTCAGCATGCTCTGGGCGCGGGCTGGCATGGCACGTGAGGGCTTGAACCTGGGCTTCTGTGCTCTGCCTAAGTAGGTACTTTAGTTTACTGAACTCTCTGGCGGGCCCCATATGAATGTCTTAATGCACAGTCTGAGGAAGTGATGGGGAAATGAGTGTTTATTCCTCAGAAGGTCATCACAAGTGATTGTGACAGTTCCTAACTCAGGATTCTTCTTTCTTTCTGGTCATACATTCATCAAAAAAGAAAGCACAATGACTACTGATGTTGAACCACAATCAGGAAGATAAAATTATAATTATCCTGATAATTTGCATTGATATGATCATTACGATTTATATGTGGTATTCATTATCATAAAAATACAGCTCATAAATATGACTTTTCAAAAGCTGGTCTCACAATCACAGCACGTGCAAATATCATATTAATTTTCCATTTACTAGGGAATAAACAGAACATATATTTATAAAAGGAACTTAGGTAAGATAAAATAATATTCTAAATATTAATTTCAAAGTAAAACAGAAGTGGACTTTGATGATAGACATTGAGAACTGGGAAACAACCAATCGGTGAGATCAGCTGGAGGCTGCATCGTCATGCACTGGATGGCAGCAGCTGAAGACTTTGGTGTGTGCCAAGTGGGTGCTGCTGAAGCCCAAGAGTAGGCAAGAGTTGGCAAAGAGACCAAGCAATACAAAGATCCTCACTGACCACTGCGGTGAACGCCAGGTAGAAGTCAGCAGAGATCAGTGAGGATGTAGTGGAAAAAAACTAGCAGGGAATGTGTGGGGAGGAACTTGTCCTTACGATTTTGCAAAGAGCTCACAAGTCCTGTCAGAAGACAAGCTGCCACCCAGGGGCTAAGGAAAGAGTTGTTTGTGACATTTTCTCTTATCTTTTTTCGTTATGGTTTATCACATTAGAAACTCTTGAATTGAGAAAAGTGTCACAGAATCCCCAACTCTAGATCCCCAGTTCTGAGCAGGAAAGAGAAAGAAAGACAAGTTGGATTAGATATATGATTATAAATTTGAAGGGTTTGGATTATACAATCAGCAAGTGAACAGGCAACCATGATTTTATTATAAAGTAGAAATGAATATTTTGACAAGTCTCAGCCGAAGGTAACAGCTGAGAGAAAAGCCTTCATGTCAAATAACTGCTAACTAGTTCCAGACTCTGTTACCCCTGATTCTTCTCTCTTCTGATTCCCTACTCTGTAGTCACATTATGTAACGTGCAGTCTTCTTGCTTAAAAATAATTTCCTTAACAAAGACTTTAAAAACATGATAATACATTTTTTTAAAATTACAAGAATATTAGGAGTTTCCATATAAAGAATAAAGGAGTTACCAGATGCGATGTTTGAGAAAATACTGCTGAATACAAAGATATCCTTTCATATGCATTCAGTACAGGGTCTACAAAGTCTCGCTATACAGCTTGGACTTATAGTGATCCTCCTGCTTTCAGCTTCCCAAGTGCTGAGACTACAGGCCTGGGCCACCATGCTAAAGATATCCTTTAAAAAATATCTATTATAACTAATATAAAACACAGTGCACTGCCTAGAAAAAATGTAAAGTAAAATTCTTCAACTTTTAATATTTTGTTTTTCAATATGAAGTGTTTCACAATGGACTGTCCTGATAATCAACAAGGAACCAAATAGTCTAGATTCTCAAAGGATTGCTGCTACTCATTCAACTTGTGACTTTTTAATTTACCTTAGAAAATCTTAAAGTGAATCTATAGAGGTTGCAACTATGGACCAGAGCAGAAATTCTAAGTTGGAGCACTTGCAAGATTGCTAAAGAGTGCACAGTCCCTTAGGAGTTTTTGTGGGACCGGGGATTTAAAAGAGAATGACCTGATATGACCCAATTTTCATTGGTAACGTTGACCGTTCATTGAGGAGAATTCGCCCATAGATGTTAGCATCCACTTCCTTGACTCAGGCCGCAGTTATACTATCTTTCATGCGATTTGAAAGCTAAAATCTGATTATATGGAGATGACATGAAATGCTTACTGAATTGTGTAAAGAGGGCTCAGAGAAAGTACACTTTGATTTTTTCATTGTCTTTGAAGGTAAGATAAATAAAGGTTTCCCTGATGGTTGAACCATCCCATTGCTTAAATCATTTGTCCCTACTTGTATTTCTCTTTTTTCCTTACCTGTATTTCTATGAAAACATTTCTTTCACATTGACTGTAAGATTAATCTGTTAGCAGAGAGTTGAGGATGCCTAAGCAACACTGTCGAGTTGGTAGTAGGACAAGGAATTGATCTTGGAGTTACTCCAATTTTATTTTTTTCTGGATCACAGTCAATATTGTATACAGTAAGAATTTTCAAACTGCAAGAAATTCTCTTTGGATATCTATTAATGCGGAGTCATGGAAATTTCATTTGATTGATTTAAATGGATCAATTTAAGACTTCAAAAAGATTTTGCTTAAAGGCATCTAACAACAGAAGCCCTAAGATTTTAAAAAAAAAATGCTAAAGAAAAAAGAAAAAGCTTAGAATTTAGAAAAGTTATTATTAAATTACTGAGATTATAGCTAGGAAAGGAGAAAAAGCTTTGTAAAGTAAGAGCTCTTCTTACTCAGAATAGTGGTAAAGAGAATGGGAAGCTACATGAGAAACACGTCTTCCAAAATCATCTTAGAGCAGTGCATGTCCTGAATAGGTAACTACAGGAGAAACACAAGAGGAGAGACAGAAGGAAATAAGGATTAGTCTAAAGTGTTAAAACAAAATGTGTAAGAAAATAAAATCTGCACATAAAGGAGTAAAGGTGGACAATTAGTCACCATTCCTGGCTAGTTACTGTTTGGGCTCTAAAGCCAGAACAACTTCTTGGAATGGGGACAAGTGGGAACAAATCAAGTTTCTGATCAGAAAGGCAAGAAAACATCTACAGTGAGTATTTATAGTTGAGGTGGATCTTGCCAGTTCATGTCAGGTATTTTATGTAAACTTTCTATGTTTTCCCTGTGTTGCTTTTGTCTTTTTACGCAGCTTTACAATTTAATTGAGTAAACTAATGTTAAGTTTGATAAAGAATTATCTCATGAAAGCTGGGTGTGGTGGTGCATGCCTGTAATCCCAGCACTGAGGTAGGAGGATCAGTGTGAGTGGGTTTGAGACCAGCCTGGGCTACAAAAGTGAGCTCTAGGTCAGCCTGAACTCCATAATGAGACCATATCTCAAAAAGACAGCAACAAAAAGAATTATCTCATGAAAATAAAAATTGACTAGATGATTATGAGTCATGCTACAGCTTTTTTTTTTTTCTAATAAGGATGATTTAAAATTTCAAGTTATTCTCCTTCAATTATTTAAGTAAGTGGGTGTAAAGAAATCTTCATTACTTTTACAAAATATGATTCACACAGAAGCCAGGGATTCTCACATTCTCTTAAATAGTTGCTTATCCTTCTTAAATTTCAATTTCATCCCCTTTTAAATATTTATTTATAAACTGACTGAGAAATCCATATGTATTTATTGTGTACCTGATGTTTTAAACCATTTACATGTGTGATACAAATATTATAGATGTACAATTAAAATTATTACAGTAAAAGACAGCGCCACTGATCCTCCCTAAAAATCCTCTCCCTTAAATATTTATCTCATTGTTCTTTCCACCTTCTCAAATCGTTCTGAACCCCTTTTTGAATAGTGTCATTCCATGGCTATCTTGTTACCTTGAGTTGATTCAACATGTTTATAGGAGCTCTGTAAAATAAAAACATGGCACAGCCTTATTCACTTTACACACAGGATCCAGCACCGTTCAACTTTTGACTCTTACCCTAAGTTAAAATGATCAGGAAAAACAAATATTTGAGTTCAAATCAAATAAATCAAGAGAAGATACTCACAAAAGATTGCCAGAAATATTTGACAAAGTGGCAAGCAGAATGGAATAATTGTGCTCAGAGTAGGAGGAAGTGTTTTTTTTTTTTTTTTTTTAGGAAGTATTTTGAAGAGGATTAACAACAACTTATCTTTTACTATAATAATTTATTTTTATTTTTATAATACCTTCCTGTTAAATTTAAACATTCATTCTCCATGTGTTTTGAACATATCTTGTACATTGTGAAATGACTAGGTCTACCTATTTAACACATGCATCACCTTATATAGTTATCATATGTGGTAAGAGCATTTTTAAATTCTTTCTCTTATCATTTTTCAAAAAATACACTCCAGGCAGAATAGTCAATGTGTTGATTTTATTTCTGTTATCTAATTAATATTTCTTATCCCTTAACTAGCAACTCTTCGACCCTTCGCCAACTACTTCATCAATAGAAAAGTGAATATAATATTTAATATACATACATGTGTACAATTTAATACTATTCTTCCTTAAAAATGCCATTTGCAACAGTGTGGATAAATCTTGAGAACATTATGTTAAAGAAAGCAAGCCAGGAATAAGAAGACAGTCATCCTATGATTTTAAATACATGTGGAATTTCTGAAACTTTATATTATAGAAATAAAGGGTTGAATGTTGTTTGGTAGGTTCTAATTTGGCTGAATTTTAATTTTTTATTTATGACTTATGAGTGATTTTTCCCTCAATTAAGCTCTTAAGCATATACTAGAAATTGAATGTTCTTTCAAACTTTCTATGTTGAAAGTGAATTTCCACCATGACAGTGTTAGGAAGTAGGGCCATTAGTAGAGGGTCCCTAGCTGGGCGTGGTGGTACACGCTTGCAATCCCAGCACTTGGGAGGCTGAGGCAGGAGGATCGGTGCAAACTCGAGACTAGCCTGGGCTACAAAAGTGAAGTCAAGGGCAGCCTGAACTGTACAACGACACTGTCTCAAAAAGAAAAAAAAAAAAAAAAAAAGGGAGAGGGTTCCATCATTAACACAGACCTTGGAGCAGCACTAGTTCCCTTACAAAAGATCCTTTGTTTCTTCCATCTTGTGAGGACACTGGGGTAACAGCCTTCAGTGAACAAAGGAGGGACCTGCTTTGGACAGTGAATTCAATGACACCTTGATCTTGGAGGTCTAGTTGTTAAAACTGTGAAAAATTAGGTTTGGGTTTAAAAAAGATGCCCAATTTATATTTTTGTTATAGTGGCGTGATTGGAATAAGATTGTTTACAAATTCGTACAGTTTGAAGTTCCCTGTCTTTAGCATGTGTTTTTTTTCATCAGGTCACTTTGTAACTGAAGTATAAGAAACATAAGATAAGGATGAAAATATTTCCTTATCATGAATAGGCAATTTAGTGTATTGTTCCTCAGTGTCAGTGTGAAAATCCCAAAATTAGTTCCATTTAAATTATGGAAATGGGGCTGGGGAAATAGCTCAGTAGAATAGGTGCTTGCCTGACAAGCACAAGGACCTGAGTTCAATCCCTGGTTCCCCCCATAAATAAATAAAAGCATGTCCATTTTAAAGCCGGGCGTGGTGGTGCACGCCTGTAATCCCAGCACTTGGGAGGCTGAGGCAGGACGATTGGTGTGAGTTCGAGACCAGCCTGAGCTACAAAAGTGAGCTCAAGGCCAGCCTGAACTGCATAGCGAGACCCTGTCTCAAAAAAAAAAAAAAAAAAAAAAAAAAAAAAATTATGGAAATGCCTTTCAGGTAATTTTTGTCCTAATGACTATAACACCTGAGATGGAAACATGAAATTAATTTAGTGATTGTGTTAAAAATCCTAGGCAATATCCTGCACTAGCATGCACTACCAAAACACAATGAGCAGCCAGGCATGGTGGCTCACGCCTGTAATCCCAGCACTTGGGAGGCTGAGGCAGGAGGATTGGTGGATTGGTGCGAGTTCGAGACCAGCCTGGGCTACAAAAGTGAGCTCAAGGCCAGCCTCAACTGCACAGCGAGACCCTGTCT
>PVJA010058097.1:0-10223 GCA_004027025.1 Myocastor coypus
GGTGTGGGTGTGCACGGGTGTGCAGTGGAGGGATGTGGGTGTGCACGGGTGTGCAATGGGCTTGTGGGTGTGCAGTGGAGGGTGTGGGTGTGCACGGGTGTGCAGTGGAGGGGTGTGGGTGTGCACGGGTGTGCAGTGGGGTGGGCATGGGGTATATACAGGCCAGCTTTATCTGAACCGCTTGCTCTCTAAGGACCAACCCAGGTCCAGGATGGCGCCGCCCACCAGACCCCCCCCCACAGCCCCAGCTGTGGTCGCGGCCAGGCTGCAGCCCAGGCCTCTGGCCTCGGGCCCCCGGGTTGCGCTCAGATCCAGCGCACAGCTAAGCAACCCACCCTTACACGGAGCCTTTACTTTTGTCAGCTGTCGGGTTTTGCTGGCCTCAGTTCACTGTGTCGTAGGCAGGGCGTCTGGTCCTTACCCTGGTCTCCTTCGATGTCATCGGACAATAGCCGCTGTCCTTCCACTGTGCATGGGAATCTATCTAAGCTCCAAGAAGCCTTCAGTGGGGGTTTTACTTCATCTTTTGATGTTAATATGTACATGTTCCTTGCAAAATAGACGGTGGTATAAGTAACACAGGTGTGTTTTCAAAATTATAGATTGCAAGACATGGCCAAAAGGAAGGGAGGAAGGCACTAGACAGATGTTTTTTTTAATATTTTTATTTATTTATTTGGTACAGGGTCTTGTTATGCATTCAGACCCACTGCGATCTTCTCCTCTCAGCCTCCCCAGAGCTGGGATCACAGATGTGTGCCACCACACCTGGTTTTCGCGGCCAACATGGTGCACCAGGGGGTCCAGGGCTGGCATGGGATCGATACCGGAGATCAAACCCCAGTCCTTGTGCTTGCCAGGCAGACGTTTAGACCACCAAGCTATCTCTCCAGCCCATTAATTTAGGTGTTTTGCTACCTAAAAGCTTTCCTTCATTTCAGCTTAAACATGAGCTATGCAAAAATATATTTACAATGAATTGTTTTGGGGGAAGGTTTTTTTGTTTTTGTTTTTGGTGCTGAGGACTGAACCCAGGGCTTCCAGCTTGCTAGGCCAGCACTCTACCACTGAGCTAACTCCCCAACCCTGTGAATTGTTTTTAAATAAGCTTGGTCAACAATTTTTCTTTTTCTAAATGTGCATTGTGTGTGTGTGTGTGTGTGTGTGTGTGTGTGTGTGTATGCATGTGTATGTGTGTGTGTGTGTGCATGTGTGTCGCCAGCTCAGCCTACACTGGGGCGGGGCTGGCATGGCCTGTGGTGCCAAGGATTGAACTGTGGTCCCTGTGTTTGCCTAAGCTTGCCTAAGCAGGTGCTTTAGTCCACTGAGCTATCTTCCCAGCTTTAATATATTTTTTAAAAAGGAAAAGCTTTAAGGGGCTGGGGAGATAGCTCCGAGGCACAAGTGCCTGCTGGGCAAGTGCAAGGTCGTGAGTTCGAACCCTGGTCCCACCAAAAAAAAATAAATAAATAAATAAAAATAAAAAGGAAAAGCTTTTAGTTAGAAAGATAGAAAATGGATGAAAGGTAAGCCAGCCAATGAAATATCCTTAAGGCAATACATAAAATACAATCAGGCCAGTGTTAGTACAAGGGTTGCGGTCAATATTTCAACTCAGCGCCACTTGCACAACCCTCTTTGGGCCCCGTGTGTGATGTCAGATCACAAGGCCTGCGCGATGGGGAAAGTTGCTGATGATATGCATAAAGGTAGTTCAAAGTACGCACAGTTTTTTAGTATGTGCTTCTATTACTCTGCGTTTGCAGTGCACAGGGATCGCAGACATTGTGGGGAGCTGGTGCATGGACGCGGGCCTTCTGGACTGCACCCCTGCTTTGCACTCCTGGACGCATGTAGCTGTCTTCACTGGCCCCAGTCCAGCTATGCCCAGCCCTCTCAGTGACGCACAGAATGACTCCAGCCCCCTCGGCCTTGGCATCTGGACAGGCATAGGAGCCATTAGCAGGAGGACAGCTTTCCCTCTGTCTAGTGCTGGCACCAGCCACTCCCTGCCTGGCTTATTTCTGGGCTGAAGATTCAAGGCAGGGCCTCAGATGCGCTGTCCCTTCGCTCACAGAACGGTCCTCAGGTCTCCGGCTTCATTGCCCACACCTCGTGATGGGGCAAGGACGCCTCCTTACGGTCAACTCTCGCAACACAGGGCACGCTGTTTACTCCCTCCAGCTCTGGCTCTGCACCCACAAGACGAGGTCTGTGAGCCAGGACAGCCAGGGGCGCATCCACGCACGCCCAGGGCCACGGACAGAGCTCAGTGATTTTGTCTCCCGTGGATTTAGGCTAAGCAAGCAGTCATCAGCTGCCTTAGTGACACACGGGTAAGAGTGAGAGGGAGATAAGTCGATCCGCTGACTGTGGCAGCCGCCCTAACATCTACAACCTAGCATCACACTGTAAGCCTCCAGCAGACGCCATAAGTATGTTCCCCAAAAGTCACGAGGCTTTTCTCCTGTCTGCGAGAGCTCTCAGGCATCAAGTGTCTCTGGCTCCTCCTGCTGCTCAGTTGTGGTATTGCAGCTTCCGCTAGAGACCTTGGCTAGGGCGGTGGGTCCCTGTAAGCTGTGTTCCCTGCGGACAGAGAGGACCTGAGGGTGACAGCTCCAAGACCCCAGGTCCAGGACACAGCAGGGAGCTTCCTTTGCAGAACTTAGCGTGGGTCGTATGGTTGTTGCACTGACCAAATGTCTTAGTTACTTTTCTCTCTTTGCTGGGACAAATACCTGACACCCAAAATGAAGGAAGGAAAGGTTTATTTAGCTCACAGTTACTGGAGGTTTCAGTCCATATTTGGCTGGCCCAAGACACAGAGCAGAAAGCACCCAGTTCATGGCGGTGGAACAGCAATAAAATGGTGACAGAGGCAGCCAACCAAATAGGGCAGCAGAGCAACAGCACTAGTCTGTCTCTCTGTCTCTCTTTTTATTACATCAGGCTCTCTGCCTCAGCCTATCTGCCTCAGGCCAACCTATAATTCCAGAAGTACTTAAAATACATAATCCCAGGGATCATGGATCAAGTCTCAAACTCTAGATCAGTACTAACATACATAATGCCAGTGACTCATGAGTGAAGTCTCAATCTATAGAAGTCCCCACCCCATGACTGCATGAGGCTTTGGGGGGACAACTAGACATAAACCATAACACTAAGTAAATTTTTGGAGGGCAACCACACTGCCAACATTAAACCTTAAACCGTGAGCATGGCGAGGGCCTCA
Source organism: Myocastor coypus (assembly GCA_004027025.1). NCBI lineage: Eukaryota > Metazoa > Chordata > Mammalia > Rodentia > Myocastoridae > Myocastor > Myocastor coypus. The sequence goes on from PVJA010058097.1 coordinate 3,236, forward strand.
GGCCCCTCACTTCTGCCTGCAGTGTGTGCAGAGTTTACCCGTCTTAACACTCGGGGCTAGCTTTGCTCCTGCGCCTCCCCTCTGGGCACTGATGCAGCGGAACTGTTCTCCCTGCCTTAATTTCCATTTTACACAGATACAGTTGGCTTTGTGCGTTGGCCTTGGATCTGACAGTGTCGCTAAATTCACTTATTGTTTCCAGTACAATTATCTGGGTTTCTGCGAACTTACTACCTGCATAATGACGTCTTCTGCGAACCTAGACAATTTCCGTCCCTCTAATCTTTGTCTTCCAGCTCTCCTCCTGGTGCTACAGGGTCTCCTAGTCCTCAGGTAGTGGTTAAGAGGCAGAAATCACCCTGTCTCCTCTTACCCTGTGGGACTAGCCGGCTCTGTAGCCCCCATAACGCCCTCACTCAGCTCAGACACAAGCTCTTTTGCTCCTAACGGTTATTATCTTTACAGAGTGGCACCCCTGTGCAGGTCCAGTACCTCAGAGGACTGAGGCCACATGATCACCTGAACCCAGGAGGTCAAGACAGCCTGGTCAACAGCAGCACCTTGGCTCCAAAGGGGAAAAAATGTTTATTTTCCGTGTTTTTCACTTTCTTTTCACTTAACTTATTTGTAATGCTGCAGACTGAACCTAGGGCCTTCACCCTGAGCAACAGCCACAACCTCTTTAGTGACTTTGAGACAGGGTCCACCAAGTTGCTAAGCTACCCAGGCTAGGCCTGAACTTGCCCTGCTCGTGCCCCGGCTGCTCAGACGGCTGTGACTGCGGCCCAAATGTTTTCTGTGTTCTTTCTTTCTTTCCTTCTTTCTTTCTTTCTTTCTTTCTTTCTTTCTTTCTTTCTTTCTTTCTTTCTTTCTTTCTTTCTTTCTTTCCTATGTGATGGCCAGGTGTCTGTTTTTCTTCTCTGCCTTGACCGATTTCCATATATGACCCCACTCTTATGTTCTTGGGTAGCCTTTCCAGGTGCTGATCTTGGATCGACTCCGCAGCTTCTCTTTGTGGAGTTTCGTGTCGTGCTCTTGAGAAGCACTGAGCTGCGGTTTGCTTTTCCTGGATGTCATTTTTTGGGGAATCAGTGAGGACATGTAGCCCACGCTGGGAAGAGGAGGACTGAGGTCATTTCTTCAGAATTTGGTGGAATTCACTTGTGAATCCATCTCAGCTGTGATTTTCTGCATCCACTCTATGAATTCAGTTTCTAAAATCTGCAGCATTCTGCTCAAGTGTTCTATTCTTCTGGGGACATTTTGCTGGATTATTTCTTTTTTGTTATTGTTGTTGTTTGTTTGTTTGCTTGTTTATTTTTATGGCTGGCTCAGCCTGCCCTGAGGGCAAGGCTGGCAGTATGTGGTGCCAGGGATCGAACCACGGTCCCTGCAGCCGCCCAAGCTTTCCTAAGCAGGCGCTTTAGACCACTGAGCAATCCTGCCGGGCCCCCCTGGATTATTTCTTTTAATAACTGTGTGTGCAAGCCGAGTGCGGTAGCACATGCCTGCAATCCCAGCCCTTGGGAGGCTGAGGCAGGAAGATCATCACAAGTCGAGGCCAGCCTGGGCTATACAGTTCAAAACTAGTCTGATCCACATAACCAAATCTTGCCCACCCCTCCCCTACAAGAGAAGCGCTGTGCCTGGGCCACCTGAGCCAGCAGCTGCCTTGGGAAGCGTGTTCATGAGATTCCTCCGCGCAGGGACTCGAGGCGAGGCCCACAGCGAAGCCTCTGCCCGCTTGCTGCCTCCCTGCCCACGTGCGCGGAGCAATCCTGTTAGCACCACTTGAAGACCTGGTCTTCCGGCTGCTGTCTGCCTCTGTGTTGGACGTTTGTCTCACTTGGTGTTAGTTTATTTATCTTGGTTATTTGCCCCAGTCTCCTCTCTTTCTTTCTTAGGTTACCGAGGCAGAAGTGAGACCTTCCTTTTTCCTAAAATGCAAACTGTGCCAGGGACGCCATAGCGATGCTGCAACTGCTCTTGGGAAACGGAGAACTCATTTCAATCTCTTTTAAATATTTTCTAGAGTCTCCTGTGCTTCTTCTGAGCCCAGGGTTTTATTTATGTGTTTAATTATTGTTGATTCTGGGGATGCAGAACCTGCATCCCCAGCTCTTTCATGTTTATTGCTAATATTCGTAATTTCCTTGTGAGGCAGAATCTCACTGAGTCTATAGATTGCCCAGGTTGCGCTCGAATCTGAGACTATCCTGCCTCAGCTTTCCAGAGTGCAGGGATCTCCACAGCCAGGCACCACTATGGCCAACCAGATGGCCTAGGGATTATTTAGCAGCACGTTCAGGGGCCAGTGTGTCGCTCCGTTGTACAGCAAGTTCCAGGTGCTGAGTTTAATCCCCAGCACTTTTTTTTAAAAAAAATGTATATCTTAGTTTTCAAATATTGGAAAATTTCCCAGGCCTCTCTGTTGTTCATTAATTCCATTGTTAAGCTGAAATCCTCTTTGTGACATTGAGTCGGATGTTTTCTGGGTTTGTGACCAGATTAGAGATTATCCTTGTGCCAGTTATGGGAGGGGGTAGGGCCTACGACCGAGGGCGGGGTCTGCTGGGAAAAGGGCGGGCCTCACAGAGGAGCGGAGCCCCTGTTCTGGACTCCCCTCCGCTCTTCCCAGCCCCTGCCCCCCAGAAGATGCTTCGCACTTCACACAGGGCTCACAAGGAAGGACTGCCAGGGCCCCTGCGCCCTCTTCCACGGAATGCAGGACCCACAGGAACTAATCCTGACCAGGGCTCTGGGCTCACCACCTCTGCCAAGCCCTAAAAGCCGCTCGTCCAAGCTGCCTACCCCAAGGGCCACAGCCTGGCAGCGAAGTGACACTGTGCCAAGACAGGCTGGCAGCACAGCTCCAGCATCCCCTCGGGAGCAGAGCCCTCTGCACCTGCAGCGTGGGAAGCAACGGGGACCTTGGGCACAGGGTCTGCCGCAGCCCTCACACTCCTGCTCTAGGGGTACGGGTGGAGGGGGGCTTCAGCCCCGCCCACAGGAGGCAGCGATGGGCAGCAGAGGGGGGAACCTGGCCTCCACGCAGCCCCTGAGCACAGACTAGCGACACCTGGGCGACAATGTGCTGAGCGCGCCCAGGGGCCGGCAGTGCTTGGGGCCCTCAGCCCGGCCTGGCCCCTGCCCGCTGTTGCCTGAGTGGAGGAAGACGCCTGGCCTCTCTGTGGCCCACAAGCATAGGCTCTGGGCTTGCAGCTGCCACCAGCTCCCAAGTGTGCAGCCATCCATTCCCCAGGACCGTGAACACACGCACACGTGGACACACACACACACACACACACACACACACACACACACACACACTGCCGTGCCCGCCCCCGCCCTATGTCCAAGCAGAACAGCTGCTGCAAGCTCTTTGAAGGCTTGGATGGCTCTGCCCTGCAGCTTCCCGGCAGCCCCACAGGACCCTCCAGGACACTTCTGTCAGTTTGCAGCCAGCGCTGTTGCCCGGTCCCGACGCTGAGGTCTCCTCCGCTCCCCCATCTGCACATACACACGACGTAAAAACACACACAAGCACACGCACGCCCACACCTCTCACACGCGTGTGGGCACACAGGTCGCCGCCGCAGCAGCATCCGGATGCTGAACCAAGGCCTCACCAGCCACAACAACCCCAGGACCCAGGGGTCCTCTCCAGGCTGCCAGGCCCACTGCCCCAGCAGCCACACGCCCCAACTCAGATCACACCAGCACAGCACCTCTGCGTGAGTTTATTGCCAGAAAGCAAAAGATTGGGCAGACTCAGAAAATAAATATCTGCAGAGAGGGAAACAAGCAGAGAGGAGAAAGCTCTCCTCTGACAGGGCTGACAGGGCGGCCGGCCACCAGAGCGCGGCCGCTTACACCCTGCCCAGAAGCCGGGGGATGGCGCGCCGCACTCGGGGCAGCTGGGTCTGCTGGGTCTGCTGGCTCTGCTGGGTCTGCGGCAGGTCGCACACGCTGTCCTGGCACCGGCACCTCTGGATGTCCAAGTAGGTGTAGTTCAGCGAGCCTCCGTTGGGACAGTCCAGGACCACCGGGCGCTCGACGGCGCGCTCCTCCTTGCAGCAGGAGCAGCGGTGGTCCAGGGTCTGCGCCTTGGCTGAGTACCTGGAGGAGGCCGCAGGCGGGCCGGCTCAGAGCGCAGCCTTCCCACCCCACAGCCCACTCCCACACGGGGCCCACGCAGGGGACTCACATGGAAAATGTCTCGCAGGACCCGGAGCAGTAGTTGGTGGTGACGTTCTTGGCACAGCCGGCGTAGGAAATTTCCTTGATGACGGAGATGGTGGTACAGGGCCGGCTGGTGGTCTCAGGCACAGAGACGCCTGGGGCAGGGCACAGCTCAGGGTCTCACACCAGTCGGGCAGGCACAGCCCTCCACCTCCCACAGGGCTTCCTCCTGCCTCCCTCCCTGGAGTACGCTGGTCGCCTGCGTGGGGGACTCCCTCTCTACTCCCACCTGCAGGCCACCCGTCACCCGACTCACATCTCTGGCAGCATCCGTTGGGCATGAATGTGATGGTGCCCTACAAGAGGAGGGAGTAAGTTGGCAGCAGGACTGGGCGCCCCTTGGGAGGGAGTGAACGTGGGGGAGGGGCGGTGGGTGGAGGAAGAGGGTGGGGGAGGGATAGTGGCGGTAAGGGGGAGGGGGAGGGGCAGCGTGTGCAGGGGGCAGTGGGATGCCCCTGCAAGAGGATCAGCCTCCCCACCAGCAACCACTGTCCTGGCCTTGGGGACCAGGCCCCGGCAGCACACAGCCTGCTCAGACGCCCCCTCACCGGGACACAGCTGCTGGGGTCGAAGTCCGGGCAGGTGATGTTGGAGACGGAGGAGATGAGCTGCTTATGGATCTGCATGCAGCTGAAGAAGGTGCACTTGTTGTTGGGGTTCCTCTCTACTTCCCCAGGCTGCGGGTGGAACAGAACTGGAGGGTAGCCCATGGATGGGGAGCCCAGAGGCTGCCCGGGAGACCAGCAAGGCCAGAACACCTGAGGCTGCTGCGTCCCAGAAACCCAGCAGCCACCAGGGCCCCCCTCCCCCGGAACCATGGGTCAAGGCTTCGGTCCGTGGTTCCCCACAAAGATGTGGCCACAGCTGACTCTCCAAAACCAGGGAGTGACCTTATTTGGAAAAGGGTACTGGAACGTGTCATTAAGTGAAGGATTTTGAGATGGGACTATCCTGGGTCCGCGTGGTCCTGCATCTAGCAATGACTGTCCTTCAGAAAGAGGAGACCGACACAGAGGGAGAGGGAGGCCGAAGCCATGTGGCCCAGCCAGAAACCTGGAGCCCTGCGGTGGAGGCCCAGGACTCTGCCAGCACCCTGCCAGGGCCAGCCTGAACAGGGACGTGGCGCTCCAGGACTGGACAGTCTTCTTCTCTGGTTGTGGTCACTGGTCACCATCCTTTGCGGCAGCAGCCCTGGGACACTCCCACCCCATGCTGCCCAGGACCCAGAGGCTTCAGCCTGGTGGGGCTGGCATCCGCACACCTTCAGGATGAGGCGCTGTCTGCCGGGCACACTGATGATGCAGTGAGTCTGCTGACACTTCTTGCAGCACTCGCCAGGGGCCTCCACAGGCTCGAAGCCCTGGGAACACACACAGGAGGGCTGGGCTCCACAGTGGGGACGGCGGGCGCGGAGGGGCGGGGCAGAGGTGGGAAGGGCGGCTCACAGGGTCGCAGGAGACGTTGCAGGGCACCGGGGTGCAGCTGATGATGTTGAGCTGGGTGCTGTTGTTGACCTTGTGGGTGCACATGCAGTCCTGGCACTTGGAGGAGTACACTGGGGATCCGGGCTGTGGACAGGGCAGAGGGCCGGGCCGTGAGGACCCTGCACACCCACTCAGCCCAGCCTAGCCCAGTACGCAGCTGCGCTGCCCACCACCCAGGGCGCACCTGGTACTCTGCGCTGTTGTGCACGCACACCCTCTTGGGCTCTGAGGAGAAAGCACAGAGGGCCATCAGAGAGCCACCACCAGCGCAGGCCACACACAGGAAGCCCCGGAGGGCTGCTTCCCACCTCGCACCCCTCCCTGACCCGTACCGCAGGAGTAGACTGGGCAGCACCGCCCGGGCACCATCTTGCTCTTTGCCTCAAAGCCCAGCGAGCATGACGGGGGCTCACTTCTGCACAGGCTGGCATTGCACTCTGAGGTGGGACAGGTATGTGAGGCTCTAGGCTCCCGAGGGTGCCCCCACACACCCAGGCAGCCCACCTCTCGGGTGGGCATGGCAGGAGCCCCACCCACAGAGGACAGCAGAGACCCCAGGGCCAGTAGGGACAGGTCCACCCACCCCTGCCCCAGGGCAGCCTTACTGCACGAGGAGATGCGGCAACAGGTGTCCAGTGGGTTGACCTCGGTAGCCAGGTAGGTGCCCTCCTCCCTGCACGTGGGCACAGCGTCCTGGCTGCACTTCTTGGGCTGGCAGGTGATGCCACTGCCACCCTCCAGGCAGACACAGTCCTTGCAGTCGAAGACAAAGTGCTCCCCGAACTGCAGGGAGGACAGGGTGAGCAAAGAGAAGAGGAGGAGGCCCTATCGCACCACACGCCACTGCACCACAGCCCAGCCCGTGGCCAGCCAGGGCAGAGGGGCTGCTCAGTGAGGATACCACTCCCCAGCTCTGGCCAGCATAGCATGGCAGACACACCCCGTGACCAACTGGGAGATAAGGAGTCAACCATGGCGTGGCCCCAGGGGAGATACGGACAGCACCGAAGTGACCATGGTCACCTCAGTTTAGGCAGACCTCATGAGTGGGAGGACAGGCCGCAGGATGGACAGGCAGAGGGAGGGGGTGGGTGGTGGACAGGCAGATGAGCTCATAGATGGGTGCACAGGGGAGCAGAGAGACTGATGGACATGGGTGACTAGGTGCAGGGGTGACGGACGGACAGATAAGCCAGGGGAGGGGTGGAGGGGTGGAGGGATGGAGGGAAAGCTGAATGGAGGAGGATGGGTGGGGGGGTGGG
>PVJA010058098.1:0-10209 GCA_004027025.1 Myocastor coypus
GCCTTTCCACATGGTTCTACTCTATAAAAGTCCCTGAGAGAGAAAACTTCCCAGGGAGAACTTGCTGGGGCCCCTCACCTGTCTCTGTCTTGGACAGAAGCTTTCTTTGCCCACAATAGATCTATATTGCTCATAACCTCTGTTTGTTCCTCAAATTCATTCTTTGGTTTTAGAGAACATGAACTCATCCCAAGTACTTCGCAGGCCAGGAGATCATTTTCCCCTATATGAACTGGAGGTTCCCTATATCATTTGGAGATCATCCACCCGACATCATTTTTTACCCTGTATCATTAGAATCTATCTATATCTATCTATCTATCTATCTATCTATCTATCTATCTATACATGAATATATTAATGAAAAAGAAATAACGAGACAGTTTCAAAACAGGTTAGTAGGACAGTTACAATAATTAATTCGTTGCATATTGTTGTCTTCATAGTAATGTTCAGGGTACAAGATGCAAACATATCTTGTCTAAACACTATTAGTACCAAACTTTCTTGTCATTGAACTAAGAGAAAGTAGCTATATAATATAGTTCAGTAGTCCATAATAGTAGTGGGTTATCAGTAGAACTATCAATGTGGGAACCTATTGACTTTAGCCTTTTACAAGTCAGCATGAGGTATAAATATTTACATTTTTGAATGGTATCACTGCACTCAAAAAAAATCAATAGATAGTCTGTGTTATAAATAATGTAAGTCATACACATTTTAATGTGTGTATGGGGATTCAATATTCAGTGATATTAAGCAAGAAGTCAGTTGAAAGAGATTATTAGGAAATTAAACATAGAATCCATGTTATTAAATTTTGCCCTACATCAATTTTACTTGGCTAAGCACAGGTTTGTAACATGCAGCACTCATATAGCTTTCATGTCCCTGTGTAAAATACACGGAAATGAAAAGCAAAATGTGAGCAGGAGGTGATAAGTTTCTTACAACTTAGTCATCATAGCCGGGCGTGGTAGCTTACGCCTGTAATCCCAGCACTCGAGAGGCTGAGGCAGGACGATTGGTGCAAGTTCGAGACTAGCCTGGGCTACAAAATTGAGCTCAAGGCCAGCCTCACCTGCATAGCAAGACCCTGTCTCAAAAAGACAAAAAAAAAACTTAGTCATCATATTTTTATTGAGCTTTCAGAATAATTAATCAGCAATATGTTTAAAATACTTTAGTTCTGATAGCCAAGTCTTCACACAGATCTGTGAGTGACAATCAAGTTTCATATATCATTACCATTACATGTATCTAAGGAAAGATTATAATCTGGAATAGTCAGCCCTTCTTCATTGTACATTCATGTATTTTCTAATGAGTTTCTATCAATATATTTGTTATGAAAATGTTAATATTTTCTTAAATTGATTTTTATTTTAAAATGAGAAGGTAGCATTCTATGTAGACAAGTACTTTTAAATATTTCACTGTACTCCAGGCCTGCAATATAGAGGAATGAGCTCAAGATGAGCTGTGAATTCAAGGAAAATTAAAATGTTTAATTAAATGACTGTCAAATGTGGAAGATTGGGAAAAGGAATGTTACCCAGTCTGTATGATAATAATTTTTAAAGAGTGCTTCTTAAAAACATTTACCTCAGCGGGACCTTTCTGTTGTTCTTCACACTCTAAAAATGATTGTTTTAGTCATATAATTTAAGGAAATGATGCTTACTACATTCTCTTCCAGAAGTTTCACAGAGAAATGATTATTTAAGATTGTATTTCTGGATTAAATATTTTATTAATGTTTTAACCCTGTTTCCTAGAGTTATTCACAGGGAGCTCATTGACATATAAGCAATAAAGGCCCACTTATCTAATGCATTGCAAAATATATTTTGAGAATAAAAAAATAAGTAGCTGATCAATCTACAAAAATTGTGAAAGGAAAATGTTACCAAAGCAGAAAGACCAGCAATATTATCAAAATGAAAGGAGAATGAGATGAGGATTTTTTCAGATACCAATTTCGAATTGTCAGGTCTAGGTAGATATATGATAAAGGATTTCTTTGATGCCACTATTGAAGCTAAAGAATTAGAAGTATTGGAAAATCATCTACATGGAAATGAAAGTTTAAATTATAGAATAAAACAAGATTAATAAGGGCAGAAATATGCTTTCAATGAAAAGATTACAGAACCTAGGGGAATGTCAACGGGTGTTCCTCATTTAGTTCTCATAATCAGGCCATGAGAAAACAATCACACACATTTTAGAGCTTAAAGTACACTTAAGACACGGAGTTAAGTAAGTATCTCAAGGCCATATAATTAATCCATGGCAGAAATAATATGCTTGACCACACTCTAAAACTGGCTACTGAATTTGAATATTTGTGTGTATCTAATTCTTAAAATTTTAGAAATATGGCTAAATATTTTAAAGTGCATATGTAAAAGGTACTTCAAAATATTTTAAATAAAATATTAATATATAATTTTTTTAAATTTGAAAGCATATTTTTTGAAAATAAAGATCATACTGTGAAGTTTTTGTTTTCCTCATACTCACTAGTTTACCCAGATTTGCCTTGAATTTGTGGCAATCCTAAAACCGCAGGCCTGTCTAAAATATATTTTATAGAGGCAAAGTAGCCATATAATTTTATAAGGCTGCCTTCTTTATGTTATTCTTTGCAGTCTAATCTGTTTTCAATCATTGGCATGAGAGGAAGATACAATAGATTGTTTTTGGCAAATAGTGTCCTCATTCATGCAATACTTCATTCTAACCCAGTTTATCTCTACCCAATATTGGCTTGCTGAGAATTAGTCCTTATAATTGCACGTGCCATCCTGATTTTGGTTTAGTACACTGAAGATTAAATAAAAATAGAAAATAATATATCAATATCATTTCATTGTTTATCATGATTAACCTTAGACTTAAAAACTTGCATTTATGAGAATATGTTAAAATGTTTTGAGATAATTATGCCACACAATTTGAGCTACTATTTAAAAAGTTGTCTTGCAGAGATGAAGCCATCCTATAAAATTAAGGTTTGACTTTATTTTGTTTGACCTTGATTCCTTATTAATTTTATAACAAAGTGCTTTATAATTAAAATTGTATTTTGTATATAAAAGCTTCTGCCAATTCACAACAAAATATTTTATAAAGGAAACAATGTGTCCTTTTATTACAATTATGATAGCAAAACAAGAGTATAATGTGAATATGTGCACATTTTTAGCATATAAATTACAAAGAGCTATAAAGACAAGAGTTGATAATAAATAATTTCTTTCAATAACACCAGATTTTCTACTTATAAATGACAGAACCCCAGTGAGATTATATTTGTCCAGAGTAGAACTTCACACAGGTACACTCCAAAATGTATTAACCTTCAGTGTCAGCATTTAACAAAATAAAACTATACATACCACTGTCAGACTCCCTTACTCTCAAGATGCCCTTTCAACTGTCCAAACACAATAATTTCTTCCTTGCCTCTCTGTGTATCAATAGGTTTACTTCTCACTCATTCTTCACCATTTAAGCTTTGCTTTCCTTTTGTATTCCTGCACGGCAATAGCAATCTCCATGGCATATGGGTTTCATGAAATCAAAGACAGATTATTAACAAATTAATCCCATTGTCTTCTTTGTGAAAGCAATGCAGTTTCTGGTTTCTTTTTCCTCCTTATCCTCATCCTTGTCCTTGTTCTCGCCATTGTGCTACTTGTTCTCCTCCTCTTCCTCTTCCTGTTCTTTTTCTTCCTCTTCTCCTGCTCCTCCTTTTCCTTCAATGTACATACTAATAAGGAAAGTTGCACAAGTTTAAGCTGTAGACATAACTGAGCTATAAAGTTGGAACAGCAGAAGGGTGTAGAAAGACATACAAATGTAGAAGTTTGAGCAACGTGATAGTTTGGTGACCACAGGAAACACAGCACAGCTCAAGGAGTTCAGGCAAACAGTTGGACCACTGGTGGTTCTACATGGCACAAGTCTCAAGTCTCCATTATCTCTGCACAGGCTCTTGTGGTACTGCTGAGCTTTGGCCGTTTGCCTACCCCAAACCTAAATGTAGTCAAGCTTCATTCTTTTGTAGTGGCAGGAGAGGTACAGCTGTGTGGGGACTATCCTTTGCTTTGCTTTTACAAATAGCTAATAGTTGGTGAGCTGAAATGTGCACCTGTTGAGACGGCCATGTGCTGGGATGAGTTGTCAACACTGCAAAAGGTAATTTCAGATTTTTTTCCCTGTAGACCACCAGATTCAGGGACCATTTTCTCCTTCCCTTACCCACTTCTTGCCTATGCATATAGGACACATATATTTCTTGAGCCCAATGTATATTGATTGTCACCAAAATAAATTTTTTGTAAATGATCTTCCTATTAAAGAGGCTCATTAAAATTTGACTTATTTAGTTTACTTCATAGAATTTAAGAGGTTCAAAGTATATTTTGGAATTATTCAGAAAATAGTAATTTCATTCCCATGAATATAATGGTTCAGTTGCTGCTTATCTTGGTCTATAAAAAGACATCTCTATGTTCATCATGAGATAGCAGATTGAAAGTAGAATTAGGATTATGTAGATTTTTCAAAAAAATCTAGCCTTGACTTTATTAAGAAATAAAATAGTAGGTTTATCTTCAGGGTTCAGATTCTAGTCCTTCTATAAATGTTACTGAAAAAAATTATTAAGACACAAAAATATTTGTTTACTATTACTTTGTTTTCTTTGATTGTTCTCTTTTCCTCTCAAACTGATTATATGAATTAAAATGTAACTATTAGTTAGCTGTTACATTTTATACATCAGTTGGTATAAGAATGACATCTTTCTGTAAATTAGAGGATTGTAATGCTATAATATCAGTTTTAGAGTATTGTTTTCCCTACTTTATTTTTGTCTACCAATATGAGCATGTAATTAAATCACTACTTCATAAGTTTGCCAATCTGAATTAAAATCAAAATCCAGAGACATCTTTTTCCAAATGTAATATAAAAAAGGTAGTATCTCTTAGCAAACAAAACACAGCTTTCTCTTTCAATGAATTTATCTAAGATATAATTTTTGTTTTGGATTGTGTTCATGGTTTTGTTTTGGGAACTCTTTTCTCCTTTTCAGTAAAGTATTTTGGGGTATGGTTTGCTGACAATATTTTCCACAGTAATCAGTGGTTTTGCTGTAAGTAGAGGATAATTATTACATCTGGGGAATGCACATCAGAAACAATGGGTATTTCTGGTTCATACATAGGTAGAGAATTGCTTTGCCAGGTGGGCATTTTTTATTTATTTTTTTTTCCTGGACAGAAATAACAATGTGTGAGAAAGTGTAGGAAACTTTGGATAGGGTGTCAAAAATAGAATCTCACTAAGGTTGAATGGAACCAGGATGCTGAAATTGTGGATTCTTTAACATGACTTTCACATAGCATTTTTCAAGGCATCTGTAGATTAATGTTCAGACAAAGACATTATATTTCTGAAGCACTTTTATCATTACAAATCCTCCATGGATAATAGTGATGTGCGGTAAATCTGCAGTACTTGACTTTGGAGAATATTTACAGTTAGAGCTTTACATATTGGAGTGAGTGCATTTCTTTTAGGACAGTTTGTGAGGAAGCTACCGTTAGCTCACATTTTACAGATACAAAATTCTAAGTTAGAGGCAAACTTCAAAGACATGTGTACTTCCTGATTCCTAAGATGTTGCTGCTACCACCCAGTGGTACCACTCTGGGATCAATGGCTGCTTACAAATTTAACCAGCTTCTTCTGTATTCACCTGTGTTTCAACTGCTTTGCTCCTGAAGTGAACTGAGTATAGAATGGTACAGACTGGCTGACATAGAGACCAGTCATATTTTACATTTTATTTCTGACCTGGGGTTATAAGGATATTAAGTTTGATCCAACATAACTTTCAGATTTAAATATCCTTGTTGAAAATCAGTGCATAAGCTGGGCATGGTGGCACACACCTGTAATCCCAGCACTTGGGAGGATGAGGCAGGAGGATTGGTGTGAGTTCGAGACCAGCCTGGGCTACAAAAGTGAGCTCAAGGTCACCTGAACTGTACAAGACCCTGTCTCAAAAAGACAAAAAAATAGAAAATCAGTGCATAGCATTTGATCATTTTTATATAAAATATTAATGATGTGACATAATTTTTAACTCCTCAAATGCTAAATGGGATATTGAAATTTAGGAAACTGAATAATTTTATTTTAATCAATTATATCATTAGAATTTAGATTTCAAAATGCGACTGCTTCTTATTCTCAAAACTGCATAAATGCATAAATATCTATATACATAATTGTAGGCTGAGACTATGAAAAATAAAACTCCAGCGACAAAATGTTAAAAAAAGTTTTACTTGTTCATGTAACTAAATCCTAAAGATAGATCACTTCAGCTACAATTAGATTTGTGAGCTCAGATAATGCCACTTACTTCAGTTTCCAGGCTTATTCTCACATCCTATGTTAAACTGTCTTCGTGTACGTTATTTTGCACTATAGTACACTTTGTTAGGTTTTAACTTACATACAATTCCAGTGAAAAATAATAACATTTTATTCTAAAATGGAAGGTACAGGATTCACTTGGATTTGCTGTGATGATGTGCTCTACATACTTCTAAATCAATCAATATAACTCAGGAATGTAATATTTTGATTGTCTTCTAGGGATTTCTTTTGGGGGGGGCGGTGGAATGGTCTACGGGTGTTGAGGGTCCTATTCCTAGATCCGACTCAGTGATCTGCCTATTTACAGCCTCCTAAGAGCTGGAATTACAGGCTCACTACCATACCCAGTCTCAGTTGCCAGCTCAGTGTGCCCTGAGGTTGGGGCCGGCACTACAGGCTTCAGGATCGAACCCTAGTCCCTGTCCCTGATTGCAGGAGCTTTAATCTGCGCAGATATTGGGCTGGCTCATAATGTTCTGATTGTGCGAGTTCTATCAAACAGAAATTCCAGAAACTGATTTAGGTAAGTTCTATCCAAAAAGAATAAAGAAGATGCAGGTAAAAGGATAGCTGGTATACTAAAACTCTAATAGCTTGTATCCTCTCAAATCTGTATAAGCATATACTTGAAAAACTTCAAGGAAATACAAATATCATGCTGCAAGTAATTGCAAATGGGTAACATTCAGTTGATAATATTTATTAATAAAAAGTATTTTGATCATGAAGTCAGTATTTGGAGAGATAACAAATTTGTATAAACTGCACTATGTTTGATTTTCTTGTAAAATGTGTGATAAATATGACTAACGCAAGAGATTTGATTGTTTGCTATTTAATATATCTACAGGTGAAAGTCATCATTCAGAAAAATTAACAATAGTCATGAATTACGGGACACTTATATTAGGGTCAAATCGATTGTGATAGTTTTGGTACTGGGGAGGGAATATTTAATTAAAAAATCTTTGCTCATTTACTAACTTATATCCAGTCTCTAAAGTAGTTGTATAAATGCAGGAGTTCTGTAATAAAACTTCTATGATAACCTTCCTTTTTTGGTCTAGTTTTTATTTCTTTTTTAAATGTATTTAGGACAGGGTCCACGGGGTCTCACTATGTATATTGGACTTATAGTGATCCTGTTTTCAGTCTCCCATGCACTGAGATTACAGGTCCATGACATCATACCCAGTCTCAATCACAGTGTCAGTGCGGGGGCGGAGTAGGGCTGAGGAGGTGGAGCCAGCACAGAATTCCAGGTATGGTACCCTGGCCACTGCTTCTGCCTAAGGAGGCACTTTAATCTGCTGAGCTAGTTGGCCAGTCCTACTTTTTATTTCTAAAGATGTACACTTCATATTTTATTAGCTGACACTGATTATTCTACATTAAAACTTCATTTAATAACTGATCAAATTTAGTGCATTGTAATGGCCATGCTTTGAAAGTACTTATCTATCATCTGATTTTTTAAATCTTCATAGTCTCATGCTGATTATTATAGATAATTTCAAGTTGCACTCTATTTTAGTTCTTATTTCACAAGTCATATTTTCTTACTGTGCTACGATTTTAATGATGTACACAAACGATGTATTAGAGTATGAAGTGTCTCCTAAAATGTACTCAGAGTCAGTGCTGCTAATTTTAAGGCTGAAGGCAGAAGTCAATTTGGCAACAAACAGGATTTGGCTGCCTGAGAGTCCAGTGAATGACCTTGAATTGAAATCTTAGCTGCTGATGTCATGTGACCTTCAACATACTGTTTTTATCCCAGTGGTAATGAATACATTCACAAAGATTAGAGCCACAAAGAAAAGAAAATATTTGGTACTTTTCAAAGAAATTCAGTAATAAAAGTTATATGAAGCTTTTAACTTCAAAGCAGGCAACAGCCTCTGAAAGCAGAGCAGTTCGATTTAATTTTCACTGTGTAATGAAAGTGTTCCACACACTTGCATTAATTCATGGGCCTTTGTCTATTTTGAAGTTAGCGTATTTGGACACTCTGTTTTAAAACTAATCATATATTTTGACAGTGTGTTTTAGTTATTGTGCAGAAAACTTTCAGATGCAACCAGTATGGATAACGATAAGCAGTTTACATATTGCATTTGAAGATATGACTGCATATGTTAAGATTGGGTTTAGCAATATGTACTAGAAATGCAGATATAATGATATGTTCAAGAAGAGAGGCTTATTAGTCTATCATGTGAAAGTGGTCCAGCTGTGAGCAGTGCATTTCTGGCAGAATAGGATAATGCATCATGATGCTCAGGAATTTAAGAAGCTTCCATATTTTTTGGTCTCTTCTATATTCATTGTTACATTATTGTCTGATATAGCTCCAGTACCTCCAGCTCCTTCCAGAATGAAACAGAGTAAAAAAATATTTTTGAACCATAACTGAGCAGTGTTTCTATAATCAGCTGTCCTCAAAATCCCAAAAGATACAACTTGCTTAGGTTCCCTAGTGGTCTCCTGTGACAAAATAATCTAATTCCTTCTTTTATACAAATGGATGAAAAGCACCATTTAAATTGGTTATAACAGAACTTTTGACTCTGATTCCCATTCTCTAGGGGCATATATCCATGTCACTAGGTTGTTACTAGGTATTGCAAATCTTCACTCAAGTTTTACAAAATTTCCACTAGAAATCCTTGAAAAACTGATACTTGCATTCCCATTTTCCCAGGAAACTAGACGACTGCTTTATCTAACAAACTGTAAATTCAGGTATAGTTTTAATGCCATGATAGTAAGTAAAATACAAGATATTTTAACTTGGTGATGGTATACAATTTCAGTTATTCAAGATAGATATATTCTAGAGACATGCTATGCACCATTGTGCCTATTAAAAGCACTATGTATACATTTAAACATTAAGGACATAAATCTCATTTTAATTCTTAATACAACAAACTAAATCTTCACTACATGTATATATATATATATACATATATATATGTATATATATATACATATATATATATGTATATATGTATATATATTGTTTGTTTGTTTTGTCTTGTTTTTACTCTAAGCACAGTAAAACTTATTCCCTTTGCTCCTTATAATGGGAGCTAGTGCTCTCCCACCAACTTAACCAGATCATTTCATCCATCCTCCCCACTCCCTCATCTTTTCTACCAGATACCTGTGACCAGAAGGGAGCCAAGAACATGGTAGGCCATGTGTTCTCCACACCAGGTAACTTAAAACCAATGACTGAATGCCTCCAGGTTACATATTTCTAATCTGTGCCATCATGTGGGCCTGATGCTTTGTTGCTCTTTATCCTTCAGAACTCCTTTTATAATCTAACTCTTACTGGGATGATATTTCTTTAGCTTTCCCTCTCCCCTACGCTCTTGCTCTCACAATCCTTCTTTGTAATTTCCTCATTATGTCACTGTGGAAATGCCTGTCTCTCAGATTGTGCTTGTAAAATCTTTGACCTAAAGCAGAGATTGACTGAAATCAAAACTGCACAAAATGCTTAATATTCTTTGTATAATAAATTTGGGAAAAGAATCTTTAAAATAAAGGAGACAGATATATTCTACTATGGAGCAAACCATTTGGAAGGATTATGAAAACTTGTTTTCAAGCTGGGCGTGGTGGTGCACGCCTGTAATCCCAGCACTCGGGAGGCTGAGGCAGGAGGATCGGTGCGAGTTCGAGACCAGCCTGGGCTACAAAAGTGAGCTCAAGGCCAGTCTGAACTGCATA
>PVJA010058099.1:0-10209 GCA_004027025.1 Myocastor coypus
GGCAGGCAGGAAGTGAAAGTGGAGACAACAGTTGCTTTTACATGTCTTTGCAAAAAAATAAAAACAATAACAAAAAATGCATTTCGCTAAATGATTTGAATACGGCCTTCTCATGTGGATGGCTAATATAACCCAAAGCTATCTAGCATGACAGCTAAATTGTAAAACAACAATATTTTTGCAAGAAATGGCTTTTATATTAGGGAGACTATACGATATTAGAAATGGCTTTTAATGACTGCAACCATTCAAGAGAAGTGGGAAAAGGGCTAAGGACTTCACCATCTAATTACTCAATAATACATGAAAGCCTTCTAGGAAACTGTCACCACATGCACTGTATCTCGATGCTCCTCAGGGCCCCAGGTGGTCACAGATGGAGAGCTGCGAAGGTAACTGGCATCGTTTTTGTGACGCAGGAATGGGGGCATAATGCTGAGATTGAGGCTCCCTGTCTCTCTATGGGTGGCCCCATGCAAGAGCTGGGTCCACCTGGGTAGAACATAAAGCTGCCTTGCTTTTCTTTGTTTTTTTTCTTGTTTCAGAACTCTTGTTTGTTTATTTATTTATTTTTATGGCCGGCTCAGCCTGCCCTGAGGGCAGGGCTGGCGCAGCATATGGTGCCGGGGATCGAACCGCGGTCCCTGCAGCCACCTAAGCTTTCCTAAGCAGGTGCTTTAGACCACTGAGCCATCCTGCCGGGCCCCTGCCTTGCTTTTCTGCTGCTTTCTGCTTGCCCTGCTTTCCCACAAACTGTTTCTCAATTTCTTAAGACTTGTTTCTTTACTCATTTATTTGGTGCAGGGTCTCACTACGTAGCTCAGACTCATAGTGATCCTCCTGCCTCAGCCTCCCCGGGCTCTGGGATTACAGGTGTACACAGCCACACCCAGCTTCAGTGGCTGGCTCAGCACAGGGCTAGCAGGGCATGTGGTACCAGGGATCAAACCCAGGTGCTGGCAAGGCACTGCTAAGCTATCTCCCCAGCCCTGCCGTAAACTGCTTCTGATGCCCGCTGCCATGCCACCCACCTTGGAGTCAGCTACCTGTGAGCTGAAACACAATTCGTCTCAGCAATGATAAAAGTAAGCAAGGCAGTGACATTTACATAACAAGATATTTTCCTTCCCACTGATAGTCATGGATGTGTATAACACCATCTCTCCTGCAACTAAAAAAAAGTTGAAAAACAAGCTGTGACCATTTTATTGATGCCATTAGTTTTATTTGGGGGGGGGGTGCCATTTGTTTTAGAGGAGGTTTTACATCTGGATTTCTAGGATTTCATATCTGAGCCCAAACTTCCTGATATGCAAATAGTTCAAGTAGCCCATGAATGAAGTCTACAGTCGTCCCTTCTCCAGGCCTAGGCCAGGCCTCATTTCACCTGCAGTTCCAGTTCCTGGGGTCGAGGCTGTATGATGCTGGGATGGAGCACGTGAGGCTGGGCTAGACCCATGGTGTGACACCAGGTTAAGAGCCAAGTGCTACCCCCTAAGGGCAGGTAGCCTGGATAAAACACGAGGCACCGGCACAGGGCAAGTGTCGTCCTCCTGTCACTTGCTCCTTGCTGCCTTCTGCCTGCCCTGCTTTGCCATGGACCATTTCTCCCCAGCAATCCCATCTGACACACTGCTCTCCTCAGAGCCAGCCACGCACGCAGTGAAATCTCCAAGCTGTGCGCTGCACGCTTCTCTTCCCACTTGCTGCATCTCAGCAATGAGAAGAGCTACGCAGACACCTGAGCCCTGAGTGCTGGCCTGGGACGCGCTTCGGCCCACCCACAGCATGCGCTGCCTCTACGGTCACCCACACTACGTGGTGACAAACGCAAGGGCAGCGTCAGCAAGCTCGCACTAGGACACTGTTTGGACTTTCACCCTAAAACTACATGCTAAATAAATATTTGCTTTGTAAGAGCTAGCTGCCTCAGGATTTTTGTTCTAATAAAACAAAGCTGTCTAATAGAGTTGAACGGCTTTCATAAAAAGCCTACACATTTCCACTGTTTTAATTATTAACAATGATAACATTTTAAAAATGATTTTGGAAGGACAAATGCTCATACACCACGTAAAAGGTTTTCTTTCAAGCATTTGCCCCTCATTTTCAAACAAGCACGTATACCTGAAGATGTCAGTCTGTGGGTTATTTTAATCCGAGTCAAATCTTGTTGAGATAGTCTAGTCTACCATAGGTGCTGCTGCTTCCTGAGACAAGATTGGATTCTTCTGTGCGAAATTTATGCACATGCTTCTGATGCCGTGTAACCTTCACACTGTTCCATGGGTTTACGATTTAACACAGAAATATAATCCTGAGACTGGCCCAAAGAAGCAAAACTCAAAATGTTGATTTCCCTATGATTGATATAATAATACCAGAGGAACAAAACTCTTTTAAAAGGGAACACTCTAATTTCTCTGTCTCCCAAAATATGTTCAAAGACAGTACGGTATACTATTTCATTGACTAGATTCTGATGCACAGGACTTGTCACATAGCATACATTCTGCTCCCAAGACAGAGGAATGTAATACACTTATATCACATTTAGAAGCAAGAAGAAAATGACAGACTAAGAAATGAGAAGTTTCTGCCATGCCAGCCCCGCCCCCGGGGCACACTGAGCCAGCAGTTGAGACTGGGCATGGTGGCGCACGCCTGTAATCCCAGCTCTTGGGAGGCTGTAAACGGGTGGATTACTATGAGTCCAATCTCGTAGTGAGACCCTGAACATCCTGTAGACAGACCCTTCCCTCTCAAAAAAAAAAATGAGAAGTTTAAATCTTTTGACCTAAAGCAGTCCTATTTTCCTCTTCTCCTTCTTCTTCCTCCTCTTCCTCCCTCTCCTCCTCCTCGTCCTCCTCCTCTTCCTCCTCTTCCTCCTTCTTTCCCTCCTGCTGCCCCTCCTCCATCCTCCCTCTCCCTCTGCCCCTCCCCCTCCCCCTCCTCCTTCTGCTCCTTCTCCTTCCTCACGTGTCTGTGTGTATGCATGGGTGCACATGCTACTGGGGATGGTACCCAGGACCCCACGCATGTTAGACAAGCACTTTGCCACTGAGCTATACCCTCAGCACCCACAGTGATCTAATCGCTGCAGTTTCTTTGTCAGAAAAATTAGGATTATTTTGTTGTTCATTATTGTTTGGTAAAAATTTGTACATTAGTCACAAAATATGTTCATGAAATATCTTGTGGGTGACAATAAAACATCAGAATACCATCTTCTTTTGAAGCCATTGTTCTGGAGTGAACATTAAATTTAAGACAAACAAATAAATACATTTTTACATAAACATTTTTACAATATAAAGTTAAAGCATTAAAATGTAAGTTAACAGCTTAACAGCAATTTGCATGGTGTAGCATAATACATGTTATAAAAATAATATGCTCTCATGTAGCCATAGGGGAAAAAAAACAATAGAGACAAATAAGCTAAACAAAATGAAATAAAAATAAAAATAAAATAGAAAAACCATTGCTTACTTGCAGGTGCAGAGTGAAAGAACTCGCTGACCTCGGGTTCTGTGGGCGCCTCTTCGTGGTCTTTCAACTCGTGGGCCTTTCTTTCCTCTTGGCTGGGTGCTGCAGACACTCCCATTGCATTCTCTCTGCCAACTGAAATTCAGTTTGTGAAGCATGTCCACCTTTGCTAACCACTGCCTTCCCCTCCGAACACCTACCATGCGTCCAGCTACACAGTTTTACGCCTCCCCATAGTTGCCATCTCAATGCCTACTCAGGATTTCTTACGCTGTATTACACTGTTACCAGAAAATCACTTCTCTTATAAGCAGCAGACTATGCACGGATGCTCTCCCCAGAAAACCTCTGCACTGATTTGAATATCCAAGCAACAACTTAACATCATGATATGAATCCAGCAAGTGGGGATGTGGTGAGTCCGGCTCAAGCACAGGACATGCAAAAGCTCTATGGATCTGTGGCAGCAGCCCGTCTCACCATAGCAGAGTGGAGGCAGGCATGGGACAGCTACAGGGACCTGGAAAATTGGCCCCACACTCACCATAGTCTCAGGGGCTTTGCTGAGATCTGACCCGCCCCCAGCATCCTGGAAGTCTCTCTGAGCCCCAGCTTGCCCCTTCTTCAGTGTGGTGGAAGCCACACAGAACACCACACAGTGCAAGCTGTGCTGAGCCTACCACACACCAGCCACACTGTCGCGGGGGCCTTGCTGACCTGCGCCCCAAGCCCCTTTCCTCGCTGCTGAATCCATATGAACATTGGGAGCTTCAGCACTGCCAAAATGAACAAACAATGGGCAAGCTCGGCCCACCCAGAGCAAGTCCAGGAGGTAAGTACCTAACGGAACTTGGAGCCACACGTGAAATTGCTGAAGACAGCAACTGAAGTAAAGAAACAACTCCAGCAGGCTACAGAAAACATCAGATCAGAAATAATCTCCCAGGGCTGCTGAGATAGCTCAGTAGTCCAGAGCACCTGCTTAGGCAAGCTTAGGCAGCCACAGGGACTGCAGTTCAATCCCTGGCACCTCATGCCACGCCAGCCCCACCACCAGGGCAGGTGAGCTGGCAAAAGAAAGAAAGAAGGAAAGAAAGAAAGAAAGAAAGAAAGAAAGAAAGAAAGAAAGAAAGAAAGAAAGAAAGAAAGAAAGAAAGACTCTCATCTTTAAAAAATGAAAAATCATGAAGAATTGCTCAGAATATCTAAAGGAAGGCATAGATTTAAAAAATAGAGGAAAACAGAAAAATGATAGAAATATTGAACAAACAATATAGGAAAGAATCATAATTCATGAATCAGATACCAACAACTATTTAGAAAATTAAGAACTCCACTGAAATTGGGCTCGCCTGATAGCTCAGTGGACTAAAGCACCTGCTTAGGCAGATCACAGGGACCAGGGTTGGAGCCACTGCATGCCATGCTGGTCCAGCCCATGGGGCACACTGAGATGGCGATTGAGACTGGATGTGGTGGCAGGCACCTGTGTTCCCAGAACATGGGAGGCCGAAAACAGGAGAATCACTATGAGTCCAATCTATGGATCCTGTACTAAAAACACAGAAAAAAAAAACTTCACTGAAAGCTGGCAAAATCACTTGAATGAAAATGAGGATAGACTTTCAGGCCTTAAAGAAAGCAATGTTACTAATGAACACAAAAGGAAAGAACTCTGAAAAATAACAAGGAGCCAGGAAATAGCAGGGGGGTCACTATAAGTCTGGTCTAGTAGTGAGACCCTGAACACCCTTTGGACCCTTCCCTAAAATATGAATATATATATATATATATATATATATATATATATTACATATATATATGTTCTAAACAACCCAATATCAGGGAAAGATAATGAAAATGTAACCAAAAACCTCCCAACAAAGTAAAGTCCAGTTCCTTATAAATTCACAGATGAGTTGCACAAGAAATTTATAGAAAGATCTGATACCACCTCTTCCCAAACTCCTCAAAGAAACCGAAAAGGAAGCAATTCTCCCATGATCACTCTTGGAGGCGAGTGTTGCTCTGATACCACAGCCAGAGAAAGACCCACTCAAACAGGAGAACTGTGGGCCAGTGTCGCTAATGAACATAGATATAAACATCCTCAATAGAATATTAGCAAACATAGTGGAGCAAATCATCACTAAAATTATATATCATGACCAAGTGGGATTTATCCAAGGAATGCAGGGATGGTTCAATATTTGTAAATCCACAAATGTAATACACTACATAAACAGAGCCAAAGACAAAAATTACATGTTCATCTCAATAAATGTAGAAAAAGCTTTCGACAAAGCCAAATACTCATTCCTGATAAAAACATTACAGAAAGTCAGAATAGATGATCTTTACCTCAAACTGATAAAAGCCATCTATGACACACCAGCAACCAGCATCATAGTAAATGGACAAAAACTGACTGCCTTCATTTTAAAATCAGGAATAAGACAAGGATTCCACCGTCACCACTCCTATTCACCATAGTTCTGGTCACAAGGGTGCTTCTCAGATAAGGAACTGCCTCTCAGGCCAAGTCAGGTGAAAATGTCTCTGATCTGAGTCAATGTACAGGAGGTTGCTTTCCTCTTGGATTAATAGGAACATGAAGCTAGAATCAATCCAGAGCTACAGATATTACCCAGAGCAAGAGAGATAAATAAAAGTAATAATATTGAAAAGGAAGAAGTGAAGTTATCATTACTTGCAGATGACATGATATTCCACACAGAGAACCCCGAAAACTTGACCAAGAGAATTGCAGATTTAACAACCAAGTTCAGTAATGAGCACGATACCAGTTAATCACCAAAAATCAATAGTATTTATGTACACAAACACACCAATAGTGAAATTAGGGAAACCATACCTTTCACAATAACATCAAAAAAATGAAAACTGAGAAATTAATCTAACAAAGGAAGTGAAACATTTATACAGTGAAAATTACAGTACACTGAGAAAAGAGATTGAAGAGGATTTGAGAAAATGAACAAATTTTTCTTGTTCCCATATTAGAAGAAGGAATATTGTGAATATAGCCATACTTCCAAAACTGCTACACAGATTCAATGCAATCTTGCTTAAAACACAATTTGTACACCTCATAGACCTAGAGAAAATATTCCTAAATTCATCTGGAGCCAGAAAAGACTAGGATAGCAAAAGTAATACTCAGAAACAAAGGAAAGACAGGAAGCATCATAATCCCTGACTTGAAATTATACTACAAAGCTACTGTGATAAAATCAGCATGGTACAGGCAAAAAATCAGATCTGAGCATAGGAACATAGTATCAGATGCAGACACAATTACAAATACACTCAGCCATCTTATCTTTGACAAAGTGGCCAAACATATTCACTGGTAAAGAGATAAGCTCTTTAACAAAATAGCGCTTGAAAAACTGCCTTTCCACATGCCAAAGGCCAGAAATAGACCCATGTGTACCACCATGCACAAAACTACAGGAAAAATGAATCAAAGTTTTAAATTTTAAAACTGAAACACTAAACCTTCTGGAGGAGAAAGTCAGTAGAAATCTTAAAGACATAAGACTGGGTACAGAGTTCATGAACAAAAATCAAACTGCATGGGAAATACTCAAAGAATCAACAACTGGTATCCCATCTTTTTGAAAGTTTCTAGATATCAAAAGAAATCACCAGCAAAACAAATTAAAATCCATGAACTGGGAAAAAAAATCCATAGCTAACTGTCTCACTGATAGTGACAAAGGGTCACTATCTAGAACATATAAAGAATTTTTAAAAATCAAGATCCCCAAATTCAAAAACCTAATCCAAAAAAATGATCATCTGAGATGAATACACACTTCCCAGAGGAAGAAACACAAATGGGAAATAAGTACATGAGAAGCATCCACAGCACTGGTCATTCAAGAAGTGCACATTAAACAGCACTGTGACACCATCTCACCCTCAAAGTCTGACTATCATGAAGAAATCAGCCAATAACACACACCGGAGAGGCTGTGCGGGAGAACGGACCCTTCGCCACTGTTGGTGCAAACGTAGACTGGCACAGCCACTATGGAAATCAGTGTGGAGACTCCTCAGAAAAGTAAGATTGGAAGTCCCACTCCGGCTGTTACCCTCCTAGGTATTTTTTCAGGAGAACTGAAAAGATCACACCACAGTGGCACACATCCACCCATGTTTATAGTGGCGCAATTTGGCACAACTAAATTTTGGAAACAACCCAAATGCTAATCTAATAAGGAATAGATAAAAACGATGTGGTAATTTTTACACAATGGAGTATTATTCTGCTATAAAGACACATAAAATCAAGGCTTTTGTAGATAAATGGATGCAACTAGAGACCATACTTGTAGTTGAAATAAATCAAACATGCGTATACAAAGATAGCATTGTCTCACCAGTGTAAGAACATGGAAGACTAAATAAAATCTGAAAGGTACAATAGTTACAATGAAAAGGAAAGAATCTTTTCAATAGGAGGGAAAAATGGTGCTGAAGAAAAGGACAGGAGAGAGAGGGAAGGGGAAGATAGATCATTTACTTATGTATGTAGAATGGCTTCTATAATGTTACTGCTGACTTCTGCTATTAAGGGGAGCAGTCAATGCTTAATTTTTTTCTCTCTCTTTTCTTTCCTTCTCCTTTTAAGTTTCCTGTAGCATTTTTGTCCAATTTTGTATGCTTATATCTGATAATCGGAATGACTCATTTAAAGACAATATTGTGCAATAGAGCAGCAATGGCTGGATTCCTACTGACTTGTTTGGTCAAGTTCTATATCATTTCTGGTACTTTGGAGTTTGCCTTACTAATTTATATTCTTCTATTATAATAATAAAAGCAAATAATTTCTTCTAGTTTTCTCGTTAAATGAAAACTACTTTGGTCATTTGTTAATCTGCTTTGCTAGAAAAAGAAGATGTACAAAAGTATCATTCAAATGGGGCATGTGTTCTTTACTAGAATATGAGAATAAAAAAACCTCTGTAGTCATAAGTGAAAATATTAACTGTTTTTCTTGTGTTTTACAGAGAAGCCGGCTTTTTTGGATTTTGTTCCAAAATAAGTCAAGCGTAGTTGAAAAAAGACAGCATTTTATAGTTCATATCTAAGGGTCCTATTTATATTAGGACTGCAAAGTTTAACTTGTCACTGTTCATTCTTAGGCCCAGGCATATGGTAGGAATTTACTTTTTAAGTGACAGCAATTCACACTACAAGCATCAGGCTTTAAAGACCTTATCAGCAACCCAATATATATGTGTATATTTCCTAGTGCCACCACTGCACTCAACAATTTAGACGACCTGCAGAATACAAAGACATGTGGACCTCAGGCCTCAGAACGACAGCAGGAGGGACACATTCTCACAGGGAGTGATGACAGAGCAGGCAGTACTCGTATGTGAAGAGCCGCCCGGGAGCACACTGCTGTTTGCAGCCTCCAACTATTATGATATAAACTTCAGATGATTATAAGCTTTTAAACACTAAATCCTGCAAAACACTGGACTTTTTCCATTCGGTTTATTTACAATACAATGTATAAATCCTAGGGATTTATAAGAATACAAGAATTTTAAGGTAGTGAAACAAACATCAGAAATAACAGATTCCCTGAGAGTACATGAACACTTGAAGAGAAAAAACAAAGATTCCTAAATATAATTTAGGTTCCTTTTGCCTAGGAACAAATAATACTGAAACCCAGGATTTATAAGGAAATATAAATTTCCTCTCACTGCCATAGCTTTAGGAATGAATCAGTACATAAGCTGTCACTCTTGGCATCGATGGGGTTACACCCAAGAGGGACACACGAACAGTAGCCTATGGTGTGTGAGTGGGTGCCGGCACAGACTAGCGCACAGAGTGCACGAGGGCATCACAGAGAAACACGGGCCAGGCCAGGAATGGGCAGCCAGCTCAGAAGCAGCTGCACAGCAGGGTCAAGCTAGCAGAAACGGAGTGAAAGGGGCTCCTACCTCTGCACCTTCTGCACACTGGCCCTGTAAGATTCTCCCTTAGGCTCTCGAAGCCAATGCCAGCACCTCTTTATACAATACTACAGTAGGAAATTGAGGGCAGGGAAGATGTGTTCCGGAAGTGTTGCCCTAGATGTTCTACGCCTCTGTACAAAGAGCTGTCCTGCTTCCCTCAGTCAGGTGGGTCACGGAAAGGGATCCAAAACGCAAGCGCTGAAAAGGCTCCTCCAGCCTGGGGCCACGCCACTCCGAGTCAACCAATCTCATCTGAAATGGCCCCTCCACTAGCACTCCAGCTAAAGCAACTGCAGCCAGTGTGTGCTCTGTGTCTAGCTTTCACCATTTACAAAGGAATGTGGACATGTATCAACAGCAATGTAGAGCAACACTGGAGATGAGGGTGAAAGAACTGGGATTGTTTAGCTGGAAATATTAACAGAGAAAATATGCATCACACATGTAGCTAGGTTCAGGTGATTATTTTCTTCAAATAACATTTCATCATGTCCAATATTTAGGTTGTATCAAGATCTACGAGACTAGAAATGCTATAAATTTAAAAGCAACTAGCAGAAGTACTTTGCTTAAACTGTTATTTAAAAAATAAAACAAGTGAAAACTCATATCATATCAATTGTAGCATCAAGTTATTGGCACGTGCATAATTTAAGTCCATGTGCTCTACACTACCACCTGAAACAAATTTCCTAAATAAGATTGAAAT
>PVJA010058100.1:0-10207 GCA_004027025.1 Myocastor coypus
TTTATTTATTTATTTATTTATTTATTTATTTTCATGGCCGGCTCAGCCTGCCCTGAGGGCAGGGCTGGCGCAGCATGTGGTGCCGGGGATCGAACCGCGGTCCCTGCAGCCGCCCCCTAAGCAGGCGCTTTAGACCACTGAGCCATCCCACTGGGCCCCTATCATAGTCTTTTAGGAAGATGACATACTCCTGAGCTTAAGGACTGGGAGGCCATATAAACTGTGAAATTGGCAAGAAGAAACAAAAAGTGAAAAACTGGCACTATGTGCCCCAGAGATACTCCAGTTATCTGTAGTGTGAAAGAAAAAAAATAACAAACCAAAGAAGCAAATATGTAAATTGTGGAATTTCTTTTAAAATCGGCTGGAATTGTGTACCTGAAACTACTCAGATTGCTAATTTTAATTGAATATAGTAGCAAAACCAGGTTAAACAATAGGGAAACAAAAGTTTTTCTTTTCAGACAGATGAATATTTTTTATACAATCACACAAATTGTCACCGAAAATATGATGAGGCTTAAAATTAAAAATAAATTACAATAAAAGGCAAATTGCGATGAACTCCCCTCAAAATATTCTTCCATTATTTAAGACATTTGTGCATTTTTCCTGTCACTGTGCGAAGCAGTTCTGGAAGTCCTCTTTTGTGGTAAGGTTTAGTGATGCTCTCCAGGCTGTCTTGACATAATAGATTAGTTCAAAATATTTACCTTTCAAAGTTCATTTTGCTTTTGAGGAAAAGCCCTGAGTCCCACAGTACAGGTTCAGTGATTAAAGTGGGTAAGGACAGTTTAAAGTTTTTGTTCGACAGAAATCCCCATAAATGATCAACATGCAGCAATCAAAATATGGTGAATAAATGCATTTAATAAATTAATTATACAGTGTAGGGCACAGGAACCCATGAAGCAGAAAGTGGGAGGTGAGGAGTCATGTATATTGCTGCAGCCCCACTTCCAGCCCCCAGGTCTGACCATGGCCCTGGTCTTGGGACAACCCTGGTGTATACCGCTCGGACTCCCCGGAGTCCAGTGGTTCTGTCAGGTAAGACAGGGCTTCTGTCCCAAGAGGAGCATAAGATCATTTCAGTTCCATAATTGATTTCGCTATTCCATGAACCAGAGGGGCCCAAGCAATGGCTGCTCAAAGAAACTTGTGCACATGCTGCTAACTGCCACACACCTGCATCCCTTGTTGCGAGTAGTGGCTTCCTTCATAGGCTTTCTGTGATTGCTGGGGGAAGATGACAGTATGGGTTTGCAGAATGGTTCTCTGTCCTCTCTTCATTGTTTCCATAACATTTTACATTGTATGATGGAAAAAGAGACACTTAAGGACAATGGAACATTGTTTTCACATGATCAGACAGTTGTCAAGTTTTTCATTGCTACCTCTTCTGCTCCATGGATAAATCTCTGAAAACTTCTGGCAGCCCAACTGTGTTGGTTTTTGCATCAGTCAGAATTTTACTAGAGGAACAAATATGACGCAAGAGGTAAAATGTATAAGAAGTTATATGATTGCCTTATGATGGTCAGCCACAGAGTCAGACGAGGAAGGGTGCAAGAGAGTGTTTGGACACTGGAGACTGAAGGATTTAGTCTAAAGTCTGGAGCTCACTGCAGCACTATCTGCAAGTCTGTATCTGGACGTCAGTGGACCTGCAATGGAAGGCTGATGAGTCTGCCCCAGACGGTTGAAGGATCCAAGGCAGAGGTCAAACAGTGTGCACTAGAAACCAGGAGATGACATCCAAGCTGACTGTGAAGAACTGAGCTCCTCCTCTGAGGAAATGGAATGTTCCATTCTTCCTAAGTTTTCCTTAATATCCTTTAAGGGATGAACGATCCTAGGTATGGAATTGTTGAGCTGATTTGGTTAAACTTTTAATTTCTCAAGTTGGCACAATCGACCCACCACTACAGTTTATCTCATTCATGGAAGATGGAGGAATCATTTATGTATTCCTCCACCATGAAAAGTGTAAAGCAGTTGATCTCTTTCTCAGTACAGATTTTTCTCTATTTGTGGTGGTAATATCAATGAACAACACCAATGGACTTCATGAACTTGTCTAAGATAGAGAAGTAATTATTCATTCCATCGTCTTGTCATGAAGGACTCTGGATAGATTTGGCCACCTGATGTTCACAAACTAGATGGACTTAATTTATTGCTTGCGAGTTGTGCTCTTTAAGAAGCTGCATTACTTTATGGCTATATTATTTGGAAAAAAATATTTACCAAATCCGACAGTCTTTATAGAGACTGTGTGTATAAAAAAAAAAAAAAATATCACCAGTCCTATACTAAGTTTCTAAACCAGTGCTACCTCAATTATGGTTACTGAAAATTTGATAAGAGCTGAACATTGAACAGGGTAGGAGCAGAAGAAGCTACTAAACTGACTTTCTTTGTGTCTTTTTGTTTTGTTTTGTTTTTTTCAGGACTGGGGTTCAAACTCATGACCTTGCACTTGCCAGTCAAGCACTTGCGCGGTTTCGCTATTTCTCCAGCCTGTCTTTTTGTCTTTTGAATACAATTACAATGAAAGTATAATAGCTGACTTCTGCGGTCCCCCACTCCCTCAAACAGCAAACAAACAAGGTAGAGAATTAACTATTCATTTCCTTCTACTGTCATAAAAGACCCTGAATATATTTGGGAGCTGATGTTCATAAACCAGAATTGTGTATTTTAAATTTGCATTTTACTGCAGGATTTCTCTGAATTATTAGATTATTAGATGAGGTTGTAAAATTCAGGGCAATAAGAAAACTTCCTTTTTAAGAAAAAAATGGACAGAACTTATACTATACTTTACCATATTTTATCATGCTATAGTGTGATGAGTTTTTAAATAGAAAGTAGGATTTGTATTAAGAAATATTTCAGCCGGGTGTGGTGGCTCACGCCTGTAATCCCAGCACTCGGGAGGCTGAGGCAGGAGGATTGGTGCGAGTTCAAGACCAGCCTGGGCTACAAAAGTGAGCTCAAGGCCAGCCTCAACTGCATAGCGAGACCCTGTCTCAAAAAGACAAAAAAAAAAAAATATTTCAGTGAAGCACACCTCTGTGATTCCCTATTCATGTTGTGAATGTTTGCAGCAAGCAATCAATATCCCCCAAATGAACAAACATAACTCTGCTGACAGTTTTATTAGACGTGGAGAAATTACCAGTTTTAAAAATCTGCAGTTTTCCTGACTTTTCTGCTAATATCTAACTCTAAATTCAGTGCTGCTTTGGGTCCTATACAGGCTTTACTTTGGTTTACCAGTGACACAAAAATATTTTAATATCATTCACTTATTAAAATGATCCAACTTATCTAAAGGCCTATGCTATGTTTTCTTCAAGGTTCTTTCAGCACAGATGATACTCTGCATTGCAGTTGTCTGGCTGGGGTGGCCATCTGGTGAGCATTGTGAGTCATGGTGAGTAATTGTGTTGTGCATGTTTGGCACTCAGTGGTGAGGTGTTTGTCACTTGGCTTTACAATAGCGTTTGGATACTCATTGTAAATTATGGAATTAGATGTACAAATTCAACTTATTGCCTTTCTTCTGCATATCTCTGTACATTACTTCGTAATTTTGTTTTGATTAACAGAGACAAAAATTGAAAGCATTGATTTCAGACAATTGACAGTGCTGATGTGCCACTACTATTATAGACTACTGGGCCATATTGGGACATTTTACTGAATTCAAGGGCCTACAATATTTGAACTGGCATCAAGTATGAAAGCGTTCTTTAATGACTTCTGCACATACAGCTTTTCTAACTACAGAACACCCATCTTTGATAAAGCAAAACAAAAAAGGGGGATATAAATAAAGGATTATTTTGAGGCTGGCGAGATGGTTCAGCAGTCTAAAGCACCTGCTTAAACAAGCTTAGGCAACCACAGGGACCGCGGTTCACTCCCCAGCACCACATGCTGCTCCAGCCAACCCCCAGGACAGGCTGAACCAGCCATAATATAATATAATATAATATAATATAATATAATATAATATAATATAATATAATATAATATATAATAAATAAAGGACCATTTTGCAGTGGATATATATATATATATATATATATATATATATATATATATATACACACACACACACACACATTGACTTGAACTAATAATGAACACTATTCGGAAAATCAAGGACAATCTGGCTCCAAGTTTTTATTCGTTTTTCCTAAGCAGTAGTCACCCTTGTGTCCAGGCAAGCATCTACTAGAGGCACAGCTGAAAACTATTGAAAATGGTTGTCAGCGAAAGTGTGGTGACAGTGAGGCAGAGAACATGCGCACATGGTTCCAGTCTCCTAAAGTAACAAGTGGAAGAAATTCGATTCCAGGATGACCATTTATCTCTATCTGACTATGATATCCAGTGCCACAATTGGGAAATTCCCTGGCAAACCAACTGAATTACTTACTTTTGCTAAGTCTTATGCTTATCCCTAGACTGTAGTTTAAATTTTAGCTTTCTAGAACGGTGGCGATCACCCATAGCCTATTACTTCTTCTGCACCATTCCCACAATCATCAGAGGCAGACAGTGATGATTAGAACATGAATAGTCCGTCAGGTTAACATGAGATTTATTGGACGTGAATATGCCTCATTACTCTAATATGGGGTGATGTGAAGGAGGGAGAGACAGGAAAAAATTTATTCAAATTTTAAAAGGAAATTTATATTTGAATTTTTATTGACTGTAATGAGAAAAAAGATAAAATAGCAATGAAACAGGTTCAAACAGGTTAGTAGTTGAAAGGAAATTTAAATGGAAATATACCATATATCTTGATAAAATAAATTTAAAAATGATGGTTGAAAATAAAAACCAATATAACATTAGACTTTGGATATATAACTTTAATCTGGTTACGGATTTATTAGGAGTGACTTAAAATGTTATAAAGGAATAAATCCATTTAAAAAGTTACAATAAAGGACATATTGCTAAGATTTATAAACATTTTCAAGTGGAGCAGTAATATTTTCAGTGAAATAAAAAAAACTTTACTTTTTCCACATAATGGTTTTATTTTGGTCTATATCACATTTACTTACATCTTAGTGATTTTGACAGTGTTAGTTTTGATGAGACTTTCAATGAATCCACAAAATGTTAGCATATTAATAGCAAAACATATATAATAAACAACAGGCATGCAGGTATTCAGAATGATGCAATAGTGGTGGTGTGTTTGGTGTCATAACTATTAACGTTGACTTTTAAGAATTCAACTGGTCATGCCAGTTCTCTTCCTCCTCATTCGCCTATATCTCCCAAAAATTCTAAGCATACGTATTAAATCAATTAATTCTCTTTTAAAGCTGCATCAGTGCTGCGTGTGGTGGTGCATGCCTGTAATCACAACACTTGTGAGGCTGAGGCAGGAAAAGTATTGCAAGTTTGAGAGTAGGTTGGGCTATAAAGTAAGCTCAAGTCTGGCCTGAACTACTTAATAAGACCTTAGTTAAGAAATACATAAAAGGGACTGGTGAGATAGCTCAGTAGAATAAATGCTTGGCTGGCAAGCACAATGACCTGAGTTCAATCCCTGGTGCTAAAAAAGTTAGAAAAAATGCATAAAAATAAAGTGGCAGCAGTTAATACACTCATTTTTAACTCACAATTCCCATGAAGAAGCCCACTACTAAGCATTACACAATATGGGCTCCTTATCTAAAGCCAAGATTATCTCATTTCTTAAAACAGCACCAAAATAATTTATCAATAAAGTAGCTAAAATGTTAGTCTTAATATGAGACAATGAGGGAAAGCAAAAATAGCATATACATATGTTTATAAATACACTCCACTGAATCAGCATAGAACTCATGCAACAGGGTTGCTGTGCTTTGTGAATTTCTATTGTTAATTTTGTATTCATTTTAATGAAAAAATAGCAATGAAACAATTTCAAAAGTGGTTAGTAGGACAGTCACAATAATTAAAACATTGCATATTACTGTTTTTGTAGTAGTTACTCAGAGGACATGATTCAGGCATGATATCTTGTTTGGACAGTATTAGTACAGAGCTTTCTTCTCATTTACCTAAGAGAAAGTACCTGTATATCTATCCTAACTATTTTGTGTGTATATATATATCCACTGCAAAATGGTCCTTTATTTATTATATATTATATTATATTATATTATATTATATTATATTATATTATATTATATTATATTATATTATGGCTGGTTCAGCCTGTCCTGGGGGTTGGCTGGAGCAGCATGTGGTGCTGGGGAGTGAACCGCGGTCCCTGTGGTTGCCTAAGCTTGTTTAAGCAGGTGCTTTAGACTGCTGAACCATCTCGCCAGCCTCAAAATAATCCTTTATTTATATCCCCCTTTTTTGTTTTGCTTTATCAAAGATGGGTGTTCTGTAGTTAGAAAAGCTGTATGTGCAGAAGTCATTAAAGAACGCTTTCATACTTGATGCCAGTTCAAATATTGTAGGCCCTTGAATTCAGTAAAATGTCCCAATATGGCCCAGTAGTCTATAATAGTAGTGGCACATCAGCACTGTCAATTGTCTGAAATCAATGCTTTCAATTTTTGTCTCTGTTAATCAAAACAAAATTACGAAGTAATGTACAGAGATATGCAGAAGAAAGGCAATAAGTTGAATTTGTACATCTAATTCCATAATTTACAATGAGTATCCAAACGCTATTGTAAAGCCAAGTGACAAACACCTCACCACTGAGTGCCAAACATGCACAACACAATTACTCACCATGACTCACAATGCTCACCAGATGGCCACCCCAGCCAGACAACTGCAATGCAGAGTATCATCTGTGCTGAAAGAACCTTGAAGAAAACATAGCATAGGCCTTTAGATAAGTTGGATCATTTTAATAAGTGAATGATATTAAAATATTTTTGTGTCACTGGTAAACCAAAGTAAAGCCTGTATAGGACCCAAAGCAGCACTGAACTTAGAGTTAGATATTAGCAGAAAAGTCAGGAAAACTGCAGATTTTTAAAACTGGTAATTTCTCCACGTCTAATAAAACTGTCAGCAGAGTTATGTTTGTTCATTTGGGGGATATTGATTGCTTGCTGCAAACATTCACAACATGAATAGGGAATCACAGAGGTGTGCTTCACTGAAATATTTTTTTTTTGTCTTTTTGAGACAGGGTCTCGCTATGCAGTTGAGGCTGGCCTTGAGCTCACTTTTGTAGCCCAGGCTGGTCTTGAACTCGCACCAATCCTCCTGCCTCAGCCTCCCGAGTGCTGGGATTACAGGCGTGAGCCACCACACCCGGCTGAAATATTTCTTAATACAAATCCTACTTTCTATTTAAAAACTCATCACACTATAGCATGATAAAATATGGTAAAGTATAGTATAAGTTCTGTCCATTTTTTTCTTAAAAAGGAAGTTTTCTTATTGCCCTGAATTTTACAACCTCATCTAATAATCTAATAATTCAGAGAAATCCTGCAGTAAAATGCAAATTTAAAATACACAATTCTGGTTTATGAACATCAGCTCCCAAATATATTCAGGGTCTTTTATGACAGTAGAAGGAAATGAATAGTTAATTCTCTACCTTGTTTGTTTGCTGTTTGAGGGAGTGGGGGACCGCAGAAGTCAGCTATTATACTTTCATTGTAATTGTATTCAAAAGACAAAAAGACAGGCTGGAGAAATAGCGAAACCGCGCAAGTGCTTGACTGGCAAGTGCAAGGTCATGAGTTTGAACCCCAGTCCTGAAAAAAACAAAACAAAACAAAAAGACACAAAGAAAGTCAGTTTAGTAGCTTCTTCTGCTCCTACCCTGTTCAATGTTCAGCTCTTATCAAATTTTCAGTAACCATAATTGAGGTAGCACTGGTTTAGAAACTTAGTATAGGACTGGTGATATTTTTTTTTTTTTTTATACACACAGTCTCTATAAAGACTGTCGGATTTGGTAAATATTTTTTTCCAAATAATATAGCCATAAAGTAATGCAGCTTCTTAAAGAGCACAACTCGCAAGCAATAAATTAAGTCCATCTAGTTTGTGAACATCAGGTGGCCAAATCTATCCAGAGTCCTTCATGACAAGACGATGGAATGAATAATTACTTCTCTATCTTAGACAAGTTCATGAAGTCCATTGGTGTTGTTCATTGATATTACCACCACAAATAGAGAAAAATCTGTACTGAGAAAGAGATCAACTGCTTTACACTTTTCATGGTGGAGGAATACATAAATGATTCCTCCATCTTCCATGAATGAGATAAACTGTAGTGGTGGGTCGATTGTGCCAACTTGAGAAATTAAAAGTTTAACCAAATCAGCTCAACAATTCCATACCTAGGATCGTTCATCCCTTAAAGGATATTAAGGAAAACTTAGGAAGAATGGAACATTCCATTTCCTCAGAGGAGGAGCTCAGTTCTTCACAGTCAGCTTGGATGTCATCTCCTGGTTTCTAGTGCACACTGTTTGACCTCTGCCTTGGATCCTTCAACCGTCTGGGGCAGACTCATCAGCCTTCCATTGCAGGTCCACTGACGTCCAGATACAGACTTGCAGATAGTGCTGCAGTGAGCTCCAGACTTTAGACTAAATCCTTCAGTCTCCAGTGTCCAAACACTCTCTTGCACCCTTCCTCGTCTGACTCTGTGGCTGACCATCATAAGGCAATCATATAACTTCTTATACATTTTACCTCTTGCGTCATATTTGTTCCTCTAGTAAAATTCTGACTGATGCAAAAACCAACACAGTTGGGCTGCCAGAAGTTTTCAGAGATTTATCCATGGAGCAGAAGTGGTAGCAATGAAAAACTTGACAACTGTCTGATCATGTGAAAACAATGTTCCATTGTCCTTAAGTGTCTCTTTTTCCATCATACAATGTAAAATGTTATGGAAACAATGAAGAGAGGACAGAGAACCATTCTGCAAACCCATACTGTCATCTTCCCCCAGCAATCACAGAAAGCCTATGAAGGAAGCCACTACTCGCAACAAGGGATGCAGGTGTGTGGCAGTTAGCAGCATGTGCACAAGTTTCTTTGAGCAGCCATTGCTTGGGCCCCTCTGGTTCATGGAATAGCGAAATCAATTATGGAACTGAAATGATCTTATGCTCCTCTTGGGACAGAAGCCCTGTCTTACCTGACAGAGCCACTGGACTCCAGGGAGTCCGAGTGGTATACACCAGGGTTGTCCCAAGACCAGGGCCATGGTCAGACCTGGGGGCTGGAAGTGGGGCTGCAGCAATATACATGACTCCTCACCTCCCACTTTCTGCTTCATGGGTTCCTGTGCCCTACACTGTATAATTAATTTATTAAATGCATTTATTCACCATATTTTGATTGTTGCATGTTGATCATTTATGGGGATTTCTGTCGAACAAAAACTTTAAACTGTCCTTACCCACTTTAATCACTGAACCTGTACTGTGGGACTCAGGGCTTTTCCTCAAAAGCAAAATGAACTTTGAAAGGTAAATATTTTGAACTAATCTATTATGTCAAGACAGCCTGGAGAGCATCACTAAACCTTACCACAAAAGAGGACTTCCAGAACTGCTTCGCACAGTGACAGGAAAAATGCACAAATGTCTTAAATAATGGAAGAATATTTTGAGGGGAGTTCATCGCAATTTGCCTTTTATTGTAATTTATTTTTAATTTTAAGCCTCATCATATTTTCGGTGACAATTTGTGTGATTGTATAAAAAATATTCATCTGTCTGAAAAGAAAAACTTTTGTTTCCCTATTGTTTAACCTGGTTTTGCTACTATATTCAATTAAAATTAGCAATCTGAGTAGTTTCAGGTACACAATTCCAGCCGATTTTAAAAGAAATTCCACAATTTACATATTTGCTTCTTTGGTTTGTTATTTTTTTTCTTTCACACTACAGATAACTGGAGTATCTCTGGGGCACATAGTGCCAGTTTTTCACTTTTTGTTTCTTCTTGCCAATTTCACAGTTTATATGGCCTCCCAGTCCTTAAGCTCAGGAGTATGTCATCTTCCTAAAAGACTATGATAGGGGCCCAGTGGGATGGCTCAGTGGTCTAAAGCGCCTGCTTAGGGGGCGGCTGCAGGGACCGCGGTTCGATCCCCGGCACCACATGCTGCGCCAGCCCTGCCCTCAGGGCAGGCTGAGCCGGCCATGAAAATAAATAAATAAATAAATAAATAAATAAA
>PVJA010058101.1:0-10205 GCA_004027025.1 Myocastor coypus
TACTGTACAGTATTTAAGCTAGTGTGTCCCCTCTGTCATTTAACATTATATTTTCTAGGTGTATCTATTTTCCTACAAATGTGTCGGAAGGAAATCTTTCCTAATAGTGAGTAGCATTCCATTATGTGTAGATAGCACATATTGTTTATTCACCTGTCTGCTGGTGGGCATACAGGAGAATTTAACTATTATGAATTATGCCTCTATGAGCCCCGGTACACACATATGGCTACTGACATAACTTTAGCTCTTTAGGGAAGGCCCTCAGAAGGAGAATAGTAGCACAACTGCAATTTCTCATTTTAGTTCTTTCAGAAGTTTCCACACAGATTTCCACGGTGGTTGCACTATGGCAGTTTACATTCCCACTAACAATGTAGGAGCACCAGACCAGAATTTGTTATCTCTCTCTCTCTCTCTCTCTCTCTCTCTCTCTCTGAGGGAGGGTTACCATTCTTTCTGGTGTAAAATAAATCTTAGTGTTGTCTTAATTTGCATTTTTGTCTACTAGCCAGAACTGTTGAATATTTGTTTATATATTTTATATATTGACTTCTTTCTTTCTTTGTTTCCTTCTTCCTTGCCAGGCACCCACTCTCAGCCCCAAATTGCTCCCAGACAGGGTCGTGTGAGTCAGATGCAGCACATCCCTATTATGTCAGTGCCTGACCCCGTGGGTGTCCTGAGCAACAGGATTCTGAAAACAGGACTCTATGGACTAGCCAGAGGGAGCCACTCTGAAGAGCGACACCCTGGAGAAGAACCGCAGCCTGTCTGGACCTTCCCTTGGAAAGCGCTGGGGGCATCATGCTGCGGCTGGCATGCCACACTGAACAGACACTTTTACGCAACCGTGTTTGTGGTGGCCTCTCCTGCCTTGTATCTGGGACATCTGCCGGAAATCAGGCCCTGTCTGTGGGATTCCGCAGCCATCTCAGCTGGCGTCCTGTGCTGTTGACTGAAGCCACAGCCTGGGCCTGCACCTCAGGCAGTGACAAAAAAGGCAACGTGACCAGGCCATCAATCAACTCTGGTTTTCCATCAAAGGTCAATCTTACACAAAAATAAAATCAAAAGCCCTGTCTAAAATATCCTCCAAGGGAGACAAGCAGAGCTCTGCCCGCAGTGGGTGAGGCCAGTCTGTAGCACCTGTGGTCCCTAATTATAAGTTAACCCACACCCGGTGTGTCCTGTGTGGCCTGAGGCAGGCCAGGCTGCACAGTCTCTAACTGCCGTCCCCACCGTCAGCTTCCCCAAAGCCACATGGCAGA
This sequence comes from Myocastor coypus, assembly GCA_004027025.1. Classification (NCBI taxonomy): domain Eukaryota; kingdom Metazoa; phylum Chordata; class Mammalia; order Rodentia; family Myocastoridae; genus Myocastor; species Myocastor coypus. Next base: position 1,272 of record PVJA010058101.1, read on the forward strand.
ACGCAAGACTTGTGTACCCCGGCAGGGCCTGGAAGGCCTCCCCCAAGTCCCGGTGAGCCAACCTTCACACAGTAGGGACCCATTGCATGTTTTATAGTCAATAAGAGTTCAGCCACTTGCAATGCAGGGTGAACTCCCCTAGCACCACGAGATCAATTCCTTTCTCAAGCTCTCAGGGCCAGTAAAAGACATTTCACTAATATATTGGAAGGAAATATATATGGATAAGTTTACTAGATACCTAGGCTACATAACTCAAGTGATACAATTCTATTGCTGAAGTTGCTTGGTCTACAGCAACCCAATGGCTTAGGACACTGTGCAGTCCCCATTCCAAAGGCCTCTGAGTCCCTCACCCAGGGGACAGGGCGAGGCTCTCCCTGGGGCAAAGTCTAGCAAATGCCTCACAACCTAGCAGCACAAGGCCCCCGCGGACGGCCAGGACCAGCACACTCAGCCCGGCCCATGTCCTGATGCCTCGCCAGGTCTTCTTGCCCACTCTGTCTGGTCGCATGTGTTCCTGCTGCTGCAGAGGCGTGTGCGGGCCCCACTGTGAATGTGCACGTTCAGTGCGTCTAGGTGCCAAGCCCCACTGGGACACCTCCGCCGGTCTCTTTCCCGCCCCGTGTGCCTCTGTCCTCCCTCACCTGCTTCGTTCCTACCCAAGCCCTACACTCACTGGATAGGATACACGAGCTCCCAACCAAATAGCTGCACTTGGTGTCTTTTTAGCCCATGCCTAGATGATCCAATAGCAGGAGGTGCTGTGTCTTCTGCTGCCCTATCGTGGTTGTTGGGCTCTTTGTGCAAAAACTTTTCATTTCGAGATCACTTTGGACTCAGTATATTGACTTGGATCTCCCCGGGCCACTTTCCTCTCATGTTGACACCTTACACGTCGAGTCCCATTCAAACTGCCACATCCCAGGAGGGGAGAGACTGTGTACAGCCTTCACAGAAAGGAACAGTAAGAGACCCTACAAGTTGAAATGAGGTGCCTAAATCCATGCAGTGCTGAAAGGAAAATTTAAGATTTCCACCTAAACCACCAAGGTCAGGAGCTGGTACACTGAGCCACAACTCTTCACTTTACATCAGTGAAAAGAAACATAGGAAGATGATATGGAAAAGAAGGGGTAAAACTTAGCCACTATTTGAGGGGGAAATGTCCATACTCCTGAAAAATTTAGGCAATCCCTGACAAAACATTAGACCCCTTCAGAGTTTTATATATTTACCACAAAGTGTTAAGACATATTACAGTCAGCCTCAACTGCATAGAGAGACCCTGTCTCAAAAAGACATAGTACAGTGATCTGTGCATACCTGTGTTTACTGCAGCACAGTTTGTAATAGCTAAATCTTGCAACCAGCCTCTATCTCCATCCACAAACGTATGGATAAATAAAATAAGGTATTTACACACATAGAGCACTACTCTGCCATAAGGAAAGAGTAGTGACTCAACTTATTTGTAGTAAAATAGATGTACTTGGAGACCATAGTATCAAGTGAAATAAATCAGGCCCCTACTCAAATATAGCATAATTTCTCTCATATAAGAACCTTAAATTATAAATAAAGCTGTGATCACAGGAAGTGGGAAAGATTGGTCTTTCTCAAATGGGAAGGGAATCAAGACGTAGAGGGAGGGGGAGGGAGGGAAAGAGAATTTTTTTTAAAAAAAGGAACTGAGTGTTAAATGCCTGTACAAGCCCCACAAAGAAATGTAACTGTAGTACTGCAGAGATGTACTGAAAGGAAATCCACGATTAAAGGAAAAGTCTATATAGTAATACTCAATTAGAAAATTTAACGGTAGAAAATTCTACTCACAGTTGGTGCAAAGTCCTATAACATCAGCAAGGATTATTCAAAATTATTAAGAACAGACGTCAACTTTTACTTAGAGCCCAAACAGGGTCCCTCAAATATTTGGGGACACACAATGCACACCTTCATGCATAGTCAGTAGTATCTAGATGTCAGCTGTCCCCCAACTACATCTGTGAAGTCAGTGGAAGAACAACCAAATCCCAACATGATAGTCTTCTATTATTTTATTATAAAAATTCCACCATAAAGAAAAGCTGGACAAAGCCTATGCATCTGCTTCACCGTCTCTATGTTCACCCATCAGTTCATTATTTTAATGCATATTAAAGTTTCACTTCAGTCTTGTATATTTCATTTAAATATCAGAGTCAATGTTTGTTCAGAATTTTTAAAGCAAAATTTACATGCAAGCACAAAAATGAAGCAAACAGTTGTACAGGGCTCCTTAGGTGGGTTCCTCTGTATATCACAGATCAGTGTTGACTCTAATCTATAGGTGGCACCCCACTTTCCCCTTTGAATCTGCCACTCATCCCTGACTGTGAAGTCTCTAATCTCTGCGCTTTTTCCATCAGTCAGTTTGGCTTCACCTCAAATTTTGTCTCAATGAATCTTACAGGAGGTGCCTTTGTGTACCTGACTTCTTGAACGTAGCATACTTGTGGTAGATTACCTAATGGTCGGCTGTGACACACAGCTGAGCTGAATCAGCTGTGGCTCTGGGTGTTGAAGGCTCCCAGGCAGTTTTTGTGCAAAAATTGCCAACAGCATAAGAGGAGAGCTACCGATAGGCATGAAATATTGCCTGGTTTCTTCTACATGAAGAACCCAAGTTAGAAATACAGAGCAAAATGGAACAAAGCTCTAGGAAGTGGGGAGAGAGTGCTTTGTTAAATGGGAAGGGTACGGAGGGCGGAGAGGGAAAGAGGACAGAGAAAGGATGAGATGCATTGCCAATAGCATAAGAAGAAAGCCAGAGGGAAGACGCGTGCTGTTGATTCTCCTGCAGAAGCTCGTCAGGCTGGTTTTCCTCATATGAACTCAGCTGTTCTGATTCTCAGAGGAGCTCACGTCTTTGCTATCACCGAAGATGGCTTCAGTGCTTTTCAGAGGAGCTCTGGTCCTTACTCTGAGCATCACTTCTTGGCTTCAGCACAGGTCCCTCAGCCTGCCGGCACAGATCCTTCATCCCACTGCTGTAGACTTTCTAGCTTTCACATCTGACCTTTGGACTTTCCAGTGCAGATCCTTGACACCGACTTACCTGAGGTGTCATCATGGGCTCTAGGCCTCCAGCTGGACTTGTGCAGGACACTGCCATGGGGTCTCAGCCAGACTCTTTGGGTCTCCTGTACAAGGATAGATCTCCCATACTGGACATTTTAGACAAATTTAGGTGCATTGGACTTTTCAGATGAATCTTGAAAATCTTACAATAAGCTCGCCAACTATGTGATCTGTTAAATCTACTCCCTTGTAAGCCCTGCTACGGCAATACTTAAGGCTCTGCTGAGTAACTGCCTATCAGTAGTTCCATCCTCCTTATCCCTGTGCAACACATCTTTTCCTGCAGCTGTAGTTCAATACCTGAGGATTGGTAGTTCACAGACGATAAGGGCCTATTCTGCTTGCAGTTTTGCAGGCTGCAAGTACAGGACTGGGAGTCCCCATCTGTTCTCTGGCCCTCTTGCTGCCCCTACACATGAGAGAGGACATCCCATAACCCAAACGCGGCCGATAGCAGTAATTCGTGTTTGTGCAGAGGTCAGGTGATGAGCGTCTGGGCAGGGCCGAGCACCCCACTTTATTACAGCCCTTGGGGAGCTGATGTGACCCAATAAACTGCCTGAATCCTTGGAGAGTGATGCCCCAAAGACCTGCTGCCTGCTGGTCTCTGAGAGGCCGTGCCCCTCTATAGCCTGGGGAGCCTCTGCACCCTGAGCTATGTCTCATGAAGCCTCAGTGGACACATCCAACTGGGTCTGCAAGCCCTGTCCAAGCCATCCACTCAGGCCATGAATCTGTCTACCGGAGGACACCTAGGCTTTGTTTCAGTCAGCTTTTCTGTCTTATGTAGTGCACGTATACAGCGCATAATGTTTACATTCTTGTGGGAGTCAGCACGTGCACAAAGCACATCTAACCCCTTTTCTATGCCCTCTTCCTCCACTCCCTCTCTCTGCTCCATTTCTCAGTGTCTTTCCCGTTTAAGGAAGCTCCCTCTCCCCACTTCCTAGTAGCTACCTTTTATTTGGCTTTTCATTTATAATTTGGATTTTCACATAAAAAGAAGCAGGCAACACTGAAGCTCTCATGCCTAATTGATTTCACTCAGCATTATGATCTCAAGGCACATCCACTTTCCTACAAATGATCCAAATTTATCTTTATTTTTAGGCAATCTTTGAATAAAATTTTGCAAGCTAATTCTAAAATATATATGGAGAACAAAAGTACAACAGTGGCCAGATGGAAACTTCTGTGAGTGTGAACTTCCCAAATGTGACTCACAGAAAGAAGTAACAGTATATTTATTTGGATATGATAGTAGAAAATGTGGGCATAGAAAAGGCAAGCAAATCAACAAAACAGAATTTAAAAGTCTAGAAACAGACCAGTGTGTTTAAATAAAAGTAAACATTTTAACAGTCTTCCCCACAGATTGGACCTGAATTTGAAAGCAAAAAGAAAGTCAAAAATAAAAAAGGCAAATTGGTTATATTTGGGCCAACCTTTCCACCAAACAATGCAAAATGTAGAAATGATAAATGGAAAAACTGAAAGTTTAAAACCATCTGCACAATGGAAAACAAAAAAAATTTTTTTAAATTTTATTTATTTATTTATTTTCTTGTTTCAGAGCCTTTGTTTATTCACTCATTTTTATGGCCAGCTCAGCCCACCCCAAGGGCAGGGCTGGCGCAGCATGTGGTGCCGGGGATCGAACCGCGGTCCCTGAAGCAGCCCAAACTTCCCCAAGTAGGCGCTTTAGACCACTGAGCCATCCCTCTAGGCCCCAAAAATTAAAATAAAGATAACTACCAGAGTAGAAAGCAAATGTGTTCACATTCTTAAGTTTCTACATTTCAGTAAAAGTAAGATAACTTCTAGCAAATTGAGCAACTTAAAGTTCATGAATGTTGTTATGGTTTATGTCTAGTTGTCCCCCCAAAGCCTCATGCAATCATGGGGCGTGACTTCTATAGACTGAGACTTGATTCATGATCCCTGGGATTTTGTTTTAGTACTCATGGAATTATCGGTCTGAGTAAGGCTGAGACTACGGGTGTAGTCTAGGGCGGATATCCTAAGACGGAGAGCCTGAATGTGATATAAAGAGGGACAGAGAGACAGACTCAAGCTGTAGCTATTGCTCTGCTGCCCTGTTTGGTTGGCTGCCTCTGCCACCATTTTGTTGCTGTTCTGCTGCCATGAACTGGATGCTCTCTGTTCTGTTCCATTCAGCCTTGGGCCAGCCGAATATGGACTGAAACCTTCACAAACTGTGAGCTAAATAAACCTTTCCTTTCTTCATTTTCAGTGTCAGGTATTTGCCCCAGCAACGAGTAAAAAGTAACTAAGATAAATGTTATGAAAAAGGAGAAATATAAATGATGGTTATATTTCTTTAATGTTAAACTTTACTCATAATTAATAAATTACAAGTAGAAGGTCATTGCTTAACAGAGTGTGTTTTATTTATTTATTTTTAATTTTTTTTTCTTCATATTATGGCCAGCATGTGTTTCTGGGGGTTGAACCACAGGGCCTACAGTTGCCTAAGCCTGCCTAAGCACGTGCTTTATACCACTGGGCCCTCTCACCCGTCCCTACTTTTCAAATATCTTATTTATGTATTTACTTGGTACAAGGTCGCACTACACAGCTCAGACTCATGGTGATCCTCCTGTTTTCAGCCTCCTCAGTGCTGGGATTACAGGTGTGTGCCACCATGCCTGGTTTCAGTGGTGCCTGCACAGTATGCAGGACCAGGGATCGATCTCAGGTCCTTGCACTTGCCAGCCAGGTGCTTAGACCACTGAGCTAGTTCCCCAGCCCAACAAAGTGTTATTTAAAAGAACTGAAAATAAACACTGTTAACAAGAGTTTGAAACACCCTTCTATCTTGTATGGTCTAAAAATAAAATGAATATTTTTAAAAACAATATTACAGTGGAAAACGTATTGCCATGAGTTCTTGCGAAAACCTTTGCCTTTCTATATTGCACGCTTTTCACCTACCCATCAGCATGGAACCTTCTGGAGCAGCTCTGCAATTCTGTGTGTGTCTGAGGTTGCCCACCCATGGCTGCCTCTGTGTCATGTCCTGAATGGATTCCATCTTCTGTGGTCAGTTTGACCTTGGAAAGAGCCAGAGGCCACACAGCATGCAAACCCATGAATACAGTGGATGAGGATCCAGTCACATTTCTGTGGACTGCCTTTCCAGTAGGGGGCGCTTGGTAGCAGCATTCACCATAAATTTTTGTCAGGTATCATATAGATGTGTGTTGACACAGAGACTTCTGGAATGGCTCAGAAAGCGTCAGCAATGATGGCATAAGTGTGTTCAAGCAGAGGAAGGGTATCTTAGGGGGACTGACAACACTATTTTACTGTGGTAACTTTATTTAAACACACACCAAATTTTTCAATTACTCCTTGTATTTTGTTTGCGAAGGTACATATTTCTGTTACCTTGTCTCCTGTGTCTACAGAAACACAAATATTGTGATATTAAAAAACCAAAAATCATTAAAATGTTTATCAAGAGGAAAATGCTTAAACAAAACATGACATGCCCATATTACAGAATATTATTCAGCTCAATAGTAAGTGAGCTATTGCAGACTAATATGGAAAACAATCTCCAGGTTTTATTTTCAAGAGAGGACTATAAAATATTATATACTATGTGATTTGAAATGCATAATAAAAATGATTCATGTATACACACATGCATATGTTTATCAATCCAGAGAAAAATAGTTTGAAGGCTGCATAACCATTTCCAAAAAGTAGATTTTTGTCCTACTGACTTTGCTATAGTTTAACTATGTATGAGACTGTATCATTTGTCTGATAAAGTTTTATTGAGAAAAGCCCATGACTGGCCTTCCTCAGACTCTTAAACCTTAATAAACACAATTTGTTTCCAGCATTTGTGAGTCAGGTCTTGGTGGCCACCAGTATGTCATAGTGGCTTTCAGCTCTGGAGTAGCCCCTGTCTGTATCTAATCCCCACCATCACCCTGCAGAGGAGACTTGTTATCTTCACATCTTAGAAATCTGAGTCTCGGGGCTGTCACACGATAGCCCAAAGCCTATGGCAACAGAGTGGGGATTGGAGTCAGGACTGCCTTTTCCAAAGTCTGTCTTGGTTGTTTTGAATACCCCATGGCTTTTGTCACACAGCAGGACCCTAGGGATGCTTGCACTCCAGCGGGGGATGGCAGCTCACGCACAATGAAGCTGGAAACAGCACTCATTGGTTGGGGCTCCTTTAGGTGTTCTGAAATCAAGTTGTTATAGGCAGTTACCTGGAGACCACTATAGTCACAGTTTATGCACATATATGACAAGTATTTATGACAGAATCTCAGTTCTTTTTTTTTTTTTTTTTTTTTTGTGGGACCTGGGTTCAAACTCATGACCTTGCACTTGCCCAGCAGGCACTTGTGCCTCGGAGCTATCTCCCCAGCTCCCAGAATCTCAGTTCTCTGCACATCAGAAACAACTCTGTGGAATGGAACAATGACGCATGCTTACGTTTTCTAAACATTTCGCTTTCGGCCCCTGGTGCTATGTCACACAGGTGACACACGTGCACGTGCTCCTCAGATGCTCCTCTTACAGCTCCCTCCCACAGCATCTGGTCCAAGACCCTCACCAGTCTACCACACCCAGTGTTTTAAAAACAGACAGCAGGTTCTGCGCTGGCTTCCTTTCCCTTCTCGTTGCTCTGTGGTCACTAATGCCTCCCCACCTAACCTTGCAGGCGTGGCCTCCGAAGCTAGGCTACCTACCTGTAGATAGGCTAGCTATCTGTGCCCTAACCACAGTGACCAAGGATCCCATGGATTCTCAAGGCTGCCCACATTTCCTTGCTACCCTCGGTCTTTTTGCCTTGCACGGCGCCACCCCACCACCTGCCTCCCAGGAAAAAGAAACTATCCTCCTGCTAGGACAATGGCCACTGACTGACCTCAAGGGATTCTCAGCTAGTGTAGATTTCAAACTTCCAGCAGTCACACCCAGAAACACAGTAGCAGGAAATGCCAAGGACACCCAGAAGACTGAAATTAGAGGGCAGGCAAGCCTCTGACTCTTTAACCCTTCCATTCTATCTTGATCACCGTAATTGCTGCTTTAATGTCATACAGCTTAAGGGAAGGTGCCCCAAACAAAACTCCATCAGAACTCTCCCTGAAGTGGCTGCTGGGTTTTATGGACCATGCAGTCAGATTTCCATAGCTGGGCCAAAATACTGCTATACACAACTTTTAGGAAGAAAGGTTTCTCTTGGTTCATGGCATGAAGGGTTGTAGTCCTCAGTCAACTGGCTGCATGGCAAAAGGGCATGGGGGAAGAGAGCTTCTTTCATCGTGCCAGCTGATAGAAGGAGCAAGGACCAGATCCTCCAAGGTATTGTTCCCAGTGACTTCTTCCTGCAGCTGGTCTCCACCCACTGACAGCCCACTCGGCTCCAAACACATCAGTGGATCAACTCATTGACGAGGACAGCATCTTCAGATTCCCGCCCCTGCTCCAGCCACTGCTTACTCCAACCAAGCTACCAGTCAAGATCAAATGTTACTCAGATTTAAATGCAAAAATACCTACGTCCCCATATCCAAAGCCAGTTGTTAGTTACCTTTGTTAGCACCCCATATTCATGGGGCTTCTAGAAGCCAGTTTGTTCACAGTGGTCCTAATGCAAAGGGATCACATCCCATCTGTATGCAAAACTTCTCTCTGGGTTTGTGGCTTGTGCTGGTGTCTAGCAACTCTCAGAGAACTTTGGTAGGTACCAACTGGCAATTGGAGAAAGACTGACTGACGGCCAATTACATATACTTAGGAATAGCGGAACATTGC
>PVJA010058102.1:0-10197 GCA_004027025.1 Myocastor coypus
GGGGGCGCTGGTCCTGCTCCGCCACGCGCCACGCGCCACGCGAGTGCAGGGTGAGACCATTTGTTTCTGTGACTGCAGCGGCAGAGGTGGGCGACACAGGTGACCCTCGGAACTAAAGCTGGGGCGGCCTTCTCGCCCTTGATAAAATCGTGCCGGGGTTAGATGGCGCCGGCCCGGGGGCTTGGTGTTCGTAGCTGGACTCACTCTGGCCGGGTGCAAAGTGGGCGGAGGAATGAGCGGCTCCCCCGGAAGGGCGGCGGTGGGGTGGACGCGCCCCAGGTGGAGCCGGTGACCGGGCTGCCTGGGTCGCCTCGGGCGAGCGCGGTGGCCAGCAGAGGGCAGTCCAGGAGCAGGCATCTGGAGGCGTCAGGCCCTCAGCGTTGTGCTGTGGCTTGGGAAACAGCAGTTGGTGTTTAATATCCAAGGTCCCTGAGAGCCACCTGGATCCATTTATTTATTTTGTTTGGTTTAATTAAATTAATTAATTAATTTTGTGCGGAACCGGGGATTGAACTCAGGCCCTTGTACTTGCCAGGGAAGCGCTTATTCTACTGAGCTATCTCCCCAGCCCTTATTTTTAATTTTTTCAAAGGGGCTGGGGCATGTGGTGCTGGGGACCAAACCGAGGTCCTCGAGTACTTGCCTAAGCCTAAGCTTGCCTAAGCAGGCGCCTTAGAGGTCTGTGTCACCACCTTGCCAACCCGGCCCCTCCACCTGGATCAGTGTAGATGTCCACTCCCTACCAAGACTAAATATGCAAGAACTTGGGCCTCAGTTATAAATGTGATGACATGGAGCGGGATGTCATGGATTTTTCTTTCCAGCATAAAAGAAAAGGGGTGTCGGGATGGCCAATCGGGCGGAGCTGGCTTTCAGGATTCTCACACTTAGGAGGCGGGGGTGGCATCAGAGGTCCCCTCCAGCTTTAGGACGTCCTTATCTACTGGTTGACACGTGGCGCTATTTGCTGTTCGAACGTAGGGTTGGGGGCAGGGTGGGGACCAGAGAGGGGAGGGAGAGCGGAAACAAGACTCCCGCGAGCCTCCACACACTGCTTCCGCAGTGCACTGCCAGAGGCACTCACCCTTTAACAGGAAGCTAATCTGATCCACCCAGTCTCTGGCTTCCGCTGGACTAGCAGCTGTAAACTGGAGAGAAATCAGCGTATTAATTTGTTGTCTAAACTAAAAAATCTACAACCCTAATAGGGAGCTCTGAGGAACGGAGCCTGGGACGTTCAGGGTCAAGTATAAAGGTGCAGATTCTCTCTGCCTGATTAATTTTTGCTTTTTGGCAGGACCAGGGGTTTGAACTCACGGCCTTGCACTTGCCAAGTGCTCTCTAGCTCCTCTGCCAGATTAATATTAAAAAGACGAAAGACCAAATAGCTGACTCAAAGCAATGTTTTTTCTTGCAGAAATTTCACATACCCAGAGATAACTATTATTATTATTATTATTATTAATTGACAGAGGGTCTCACTGTGTAGTTCAGGTTGGCCTTGAACTTACTACGTAGCCCAGGCTTGCCTCAAACTCCCTGTGATTCTCTTGCCTCAGACTCCTGAGTGCTGGGATTCCAGGCCTGCAACCGGCCTGGTTGGTAACAGCTTTTAAAATCCAGATATTTGTGTTCATTTGATAATCTATTCCTTCATCAAGCATTTATTTGAGAAAATTTTATCCGCTAAAAATAAAAGAAAAAGCTAGGCGTGGTGGCTCATGCCTGTAATCCCAGCACTTGGGAGGCTGAGGCAGGAGGATCGCTGCGAGTTCGAGACCAGCCTGGGCTACAAAAGTGAGCTCAAAGCCAGCCTGAACTGCACAGTGAGACCTTGTCTCAAAAAGCCAAAAAAAAAAAAAAGTAAAACAAATTGCACAGGAGCTGGGAGTACTTGTGTTGACTATAGTGATGTCTTTTTTTCCATTGTGGGGATTAGAACCCAGGGCCCTGCCAATGTCATATGGGTACCGTGCCACTGAGCTATCAGAGCAGCTGGGCACAGCAAATACAGTTACTGCCTAGAGGAAGGCAGGGAGGTGGGCTGAGGCGAGACCACTTGGGCTGGACTTTTCCTAAGGAGCTGCTAGCAGCTGGCCCCGGGGAGATGTGCACTGCAGGCGGGGGGGAGGGGGAGGCTTTGTGCCTCGGGGCCCAGTTGCCCAATCTTGCAATCGTGTTGGGGGGAAGCCGGCAGCTTGGCCCCCTGGAGAAAGCACAGCAATAGCTGTGGAGCTCAGTACTGGAAGAGAAGTAGGAGAAGGGAAGACCCCAAAGCCGGGGGGGGGGGGGGACTCGCAGAGCATATGCAGGGCCAGAGCTCAGTGGGCCCAGGGAAAGGAGGGAGTCGGGGGCCACACTGCAGCCTGCAAGACGGCCGGGCAAGGGTGGCCTTGGCAATTTTTAGAGAAATGAATCAACGTAAATGTTCCTGAAAACCTTTTTAATTATCTGGTCACTAGGGTAAGTGCAAGAGAGATGCTCTGTAAGACACCTAGACTTGCGCACAGTACCTAGGTTAACAGACACCTGCCATTCTTCATTCTTTTTTGGGGGGGCAGGGTCTCGCTATGTAGTTCAGCTTGGTCTTGAGCTCACTATACAGCCAGGTTGGCCTCAAATTCATAGCGATCCTCCTGAATGCTGGGACTGGTGAGCGCAGTGTGCGCCATCAGCCTTTTTTTTTTTTTTTTTTTTTTTCTTGTTTCAGAACTTTTGTTTGTTTATTTATTTTTATGGCCAGCTCAGCCTGCCCTGAGGGCAGGGCCGGCGCAGCATGTGGTGCCGGGGATCGAACTGCGGTCCCTGCAGCCGCCCAAGCTTTAGACCACTGAGCCATCCTGCCAGGCCCCAGTCTTAGTTCATTTTTAATTTTTTTTTTTTTTTTTTTTTTGTCTTTTTGAGACAGGGTCTTGCTATGCAGTTCAGGCTGGCCTTGAGCTCAGTTTTGTAGCCCAGGCTGGTCTCGAACTCGCACCAATCCTCCTGCCTCAGCCTCCCTAGTGCTGGGATTACAGGCGTGAGCCACCACGCCTGGCTTCATTTTTAATTTTTTTTGGTCCCAGGGATCGAACTGAACATTTTTCACTTGTTAGGCAGGGGCTTATACCACTGAGCTACATCCCCGGCCCTATTCTTAGTTCTTAAAGACACATTTCTACAACAAATTTCTCATTTTCACATAAACTTTCACTTGGATAAAGTCTCATCAGAGGGTTTTTTTTTTTTTTTCTTTTTCAGCCTGGGTCTCACTATGCAGTTCAGGCTGGCCTTGAGTGCACTCTGTAGCACAGGCTGGTCTAAACCCCGAGCAAGTCTCCCTCCTCAGCCTCCTGAATGCTGGGATGACAGGCTTGAGCCAGCACATCTGTCTGGTGTCTCAGCAGAATTTTTTTTTTTTTTAATGTATTTGGCACAGGGCCTCACTATGTAGCTTGGACTCATAGTGTTCCTCCTGTTTTCAGCCTCCCCAGCGCTGGGATTACAGGTGTGGGTCACCATGCCCACTTTTGGTGACACACTCATTGTGCCCGGGGGTGGGGCTAGTGCAGCACGTGGTAAGGGGAGATTGAACCCTGGTCCCTGTGCTTGACTACGCAGGTGCTGAGTCTGCCAAGCTATTCTTGCTGACCCTGTCTCATCAGAATTTAATGGTAAATTTAGGCACGTATTCAGCACACATCTATACTTTGAAAGATTTGATAGGAAAATTGCTCAAAGTTGAAAAATTACGGAAATTGTATAATGAAGAGGTAGACTGTTTTATCAAAATAAAGATTAAGATATAGCAACATAGAAGTTGAATTCTGAGAAAAAAATTTAAGCGTGAAAGATTTGCTTAATTTATCTTAGCATGTGTTAAAAAATTTATCTTAGCATGTGTAAGAGTTAGCAAAAGTTTTGCTACATTGCTTCAGTAAAGCTGAGATATAATAAAAATTACCTGTGAATAGGATATTTTATCTATCTATCTATCTATCTATCTATCTATCTATCTATCTGTTTATCTAAATATTTTTTAGACAATAATTTTTATTTTATTTTTTTTAAACTTTATTTACCTTATGACTGGCTCAGCCAGCCCTAGGGGTGGGGCTGGCGCAGCATGTGGTGCAGGGGATTGCCTAAGCTTGCCTAAGCAGGCACTTTAGACTGCTGAGCTATCTTGCCAGCCCCATAATTTTTATTGTTTTAATTAATTTTATAATGGATTGGACAGGCAGGAAGTAGACTCAAGATAAATAAAAATGAACGCAGTGAGGACCAAGTCTTTCTTGTTCTGATAAAGTCCTCTGGCTCCGCACTGTGCCGTCACCCTAGGGACTCTGTCACCGATACCTTAGACGTCATACTGGTGACACGGTGCGGCCACCCACGTCGCTGGAAGTTCTTTGGAAGAGCGAGGTGGACGTGTGGGAAGATGGCATTTTTGACTCTAAATTTTGATTTTCATGGGAGAAAGCCGAGCCAATGGCCAGAACAAAGGATGAAGGGACAGAGGCCTGGCTGCAGGGTGTGTGGGCAGGGCCGGGGCGGAGGCGGAGTTTCTGTGAAGGGGCACATCTAGGATGTCCCTGGCGACAAAGACACAGAGACAACCAGGCCAGAGGCTGAGCTGCCCAGGGATGGGCCAGCAGCAGGGAGGTCGCAGGCCAGTGTCACAGCGGGGAAGGGAAGCGTGGTCCTGCCGACCCTGGGACTGCCCTACCTCGTAGCTGCGCCTGTCCCCCGAGGTCAGCTCGAAGCAGCAGTCCTTCCGGGAGTCTCTGCGCAGGTGGGGGGCCATCCGGACACTATAGCCCTGCATGGCGAAGGTCCCTTTGGGCTGTTTGCCTGCAAAACAATGGAGCTCCCTGGGTCCCTCCAGAGCCGTGCCAGCCTGGGGTGCGGCATGGTCCCCACGGTGTCCCATCACAGCCTGCAGACGGTGGTGCAGCCCCGGGGGACCACGATGGTTAAGCGGTGATGAGGGGTGCTTGGAGAAAGGGCCTGTGACAGCCAGCAGATCGCACCGCCTCAGCAGTGCTGGGGGTGCTTGGAGGGAGAAGGTCATTTCGGCAGCAGAGGCACAGAGACAGAGAACTGCTGGAGGATGAACAGTGTGTGGGGACAAGAGAGAGAAAGTGGACGCCGGGGCCCAAGGCTCCCAAGGCCATTATGGAGTGGTAATGTCGGGATCGGGGACAGCAGCTCAGGGGAGGCCTGGAGCTCACTTTGTAGCCTGGGCTGTCTGCAAACGTGCAGCAATTCTCCTGCCTCAGCCTCCTCAGTGCTGGGGCAAGAGGCACGCACCACCATGCAGGGCCAGTCACAACTTCTCGTGGGTGGTGCTGGTGATGAGGAAGACAGCCGGGGAACAAAGTGAAAAAGAAACGCAAAAGAGCAAAAAACTCACTTCTGTCTGCACCTGGTTGAACTAGGAAATATCCACAGATGCCGAACTCCCTGGGAAAATGTCCGGGGTGTCCTAAGAAGTAACTGGTGAGCCGGGAGCCACGCAACAGCGCCTTTGGACACCGAAATCTTTTTTCCTGAAGTATCTCTGCTTGTTCTAACTGGCCACTAAAATGCTTTGTTGTTTCTGTGGTCGCCAGATTTTATTTCACCTTGACGGCAAAACGGTCAATAAAAGTCTCTACACCTCCTCCTGCTGCTCCCCCGCCCTCTCCTGGAGAGCAGCTCAACTCTGGGCCTGCAGCCCCAAGACACTTGTGCATTTTTACAATGGCCTCAAGGCCAAATTTGTTTGAAGAAAATAGTAGTTGGCCGCTGGGCTTGTGCGCCTGGAATTCAGGGGAGAACTGGTGGGTGCGTGCGGCCGGGACGCGCGCCTGTAACTCCAGCTCTCAGAAGGCTGTGTGGGGGGGGCTCGCTGGGAGCTCGAGGGCAGCCCGCGCTACCTGGCAAGAGCCTGTCTCCAAAACAAAACAAGAAAAACAACAAACCCAAGAGAAAGTGCACTACTCTCCGCTGCAGGTGGCACTCACTCTGCACCCGAGATGGGAGGTTCTGAGGCCCCCAGAGGCAGAGCGGAAGCTGACATTCTGTGACACCTGTGCTGGGGACAGAGGGCCACCACTGCTGCCAAGCTAGGAGCAGACCCGAGGGTCCTAAGTCACAAGGCAAACCTCAGGTCTTTCTTCTTCCTGGACACGGAAGGCACGAGGCACCTGGAAGTGACCGCATGGGTGTCTAGTGAACCCCAGACTGCAGTGCCAAGCAGCAGAGCAGGGGTGTGCACGGGAGGGAGCGGGGAGCAGGGGCAGGTGAGGGAGAAGGAAGGAGAGAGGTCGGCCCTTCCGTAGGAGCGAGGCCTCCGTGGAGGGTGTCCGAGCACAGGAGCCCCTGCAGGAATGGACGCTTCATGTTTCCCTTTTTTTGAGACAAGATCTCTCTACGTCACCCAGGCTGGCCTCAAACATGTGGAGGTCTTCCTGCCTCAGCCTTTGCAGGGCTAGGATGATAGGCCTGTGTCCCCACCCCTGGTTTAAGAGTTTGATAAATATATTTTTAAGATAGAGTCTTGCTGTGTAGTTCAGGCTGGCCTTGAACTCACTATGCAGCCTAGGTTGGTCTTGAACTTGAAGCGACCCTCCTGCCTCAGCCTCCTGAGTGCTGGGATGAGAGCTGTGCACCACTGTGCTAGGCTGAGTTTTCTTTGTTTTTAGAATGCCCATTCCGATTTGGCACTGCAGTGTTACTTGTCCTAATAGCCGATAACCCTTGGGTGCGTGGACACTATCCTCATGTTTGGAAAGGAAACAGCCCTCCTTTGCTCTGTGCTGCAAGTAAGGCCTTAGCGGCCCTTGCGGGTGTCGGTTAAGCACCGGTTGGAGCCGGCAGAGCGGGAGGCCCGCCAGGCCCGCTCCAGGGCCCCCCTTACCCTTCTCATTGGCGTAGTAGAGGAAGAGGCCTCCGCTGAGCACGCACCAGCGCTTCTGCCACTCCGGCCCGAAGAAGCTGGGATCTGCACAGAGTGAGCAGGAGATGTCAAAGGAGGCACCTGCAGCCGCCCACGGCCCGCAGCCGCCCACTGCGCGCCACCCCGAGCACTGCTGTCCTTTCCTGTGTTAATTGGGCCATGAAGCCCTGCCGAGCTGCCCTGGTTCCCCACCTCGGGCACAGAGCCGAGGCCCTGGTGTCCTGCAACTTCCGAATTCTCTGCTGGCCTCTTTTTTTTTTTGTGGGACCGGGGTTCAAACTCAAGATCTTGCACTTGCCAGGCAGGCACTTGTGCCACAGAGCTATCTCCCCAGCCAGCCTTCCAAATTCTCTATGATGTCTTTTTAACATCTTGATTGGTTTTATGAGACAGGGTCTCTCGGAGTCACCCAAGCTGGCTTTGAGCTCACTGTGGAGCCCAGGCTGGCCTCGAACTTGGGGGGATTCTTTCACGTCGCCTCCCCAGTACTTGACAGGCATGCGCCACCATGCCTGGCTTGTTTTCAAAATTATATAAAAAAGTATTTTTTATTCTTATTTAGTATATCTCTGTACTATGAAATAATTACATTCATGATATATATGTATTTTTAAATTTCTTTTTTCTTTTTTCCTTAGGGGTTGGAGACTGAACATCGGGGCTCTAATAGCAGACACATGCGCCACACCTCGAAGCCCCCTCCTCTTTTCAAATTTTATTTTGAGACATAATCTTGCTAAATTGCTCAGGCTGGCCTCACAGTTTTGATTCTTGGCTCCAGCATCCCAAGTCGCTGGGATGAGTCGGGTGTGGTGGCTCAGGCCACTGATCCCAGCACTCAGGAGGCTGAGGCAGGAGGATCCTTGTGAGTCCGAGACCAGCCTGGGCTACAAGGTGAGCTGAAGGCCAGCCTAAACTGCATAGCGGGACCCTGTCTCCAAAAGAGACAATAAGCCACGTTGCTGGCCTGGGAGGTGCACTGCCCATGCAGGTGCTCCGAGGTATCTTTTTATGTTGCTTTTTTTTTTTTTTTAAGAATTTTTATTTTAGGGGCCTGGCAGGATGGCTCAGTGGTCTAAAGTGCCTGCTTGGGAAGGCTTGGGCGGCTGCAGGGACTGCAGTTCGATCCCCGGCACCACATGCTGCGCCAGCCCTGCCCTCAGGGCAGGCTGAGCCGGCCATGGAAATAAATAAACAAACAAACAGTTCTGAAACAAGAAAAATAAGTAAATAAATAAAATTTATTTAAAAAAAGAATTTTTATTTTTATTTTTTTTCTTCAGACGTGCGTCATGATGCCTGGCCTTGTTTGATATTTCAAAATAGGTCATTTCTGATATGATGTAAAAACCATACTCTTGGGGCCCAGCAGGATGGCTCAGTGGTCTAAAGCGCCTGCTTAGGAAAGCTTAGGCGGCTGAAGGGACCGTGGTTAGATCCCTGGCACCATATGCTGCGCCAGCCCTGCCCTCAGGGAGGGCTGAGCCAGCCATAAAAATAAATAAACAAGCAAAAGTTCTGAAACAGGAATAAAATAAAATAAAATAATTCTTTAAAAAAAAGAACATACTCTTTTTTTGGGGGGTGCCCCCACGCCCATCGCTGCGTCAGTGTGCCCTGGGGGTGGAGCCACTGCAGCGGGCCTGGGGATGGAACCGTTGGTCCCTTCGCTTACTTGCAGGTGCTTTAATCCACTGAGCTATTTGACTGGCCCATCACCCAAGAGATTTTATTAAGCTTCACTTTCTTTTTGCGTTTTTGACACAGGGATTCAGTTATATACCCCAGGCTAGCCTCAAACTCCTGGTGACCTTCCTGCCTTAGCCTGGGGGTGCTGGCATCTCAGGCATGTACCCCCATCATGGTTTAAGAGCCAGTTTCACTGCAGGCCTGAAGGTGGGGTGGGGGCTGGGGCGGCCCCTTCCCAGGCCGGCTCTGAGCCTGGGCTGCTGCACTGACCCACGCTGTCCTTTCCAGCCTAGCTCAGTCCCTCCCAATGGAGCAGCCCTGGGCCCTGCCCCAGGCTCGGGCCCCTCCCGGTTCACAGTACCTTTGCTCCTCTTCTCCAGGTAGCCCTGCTTGAGGACGCTGTCCAGCGCCTGGGTGCTCCGCAGGAGGCCGTCCGAGCCTGCAAAGAGAACAGCAGCCCTGTGTTGGGGGCGCCTAGGATGCAGGGTGGGGGTGGGGAGATGGGGTGTTGGGGGTGAGATGGTCCTTTTTGAGGGGTTTTCCTTCGCCCGCACACAGCTGCCCCCTCTCCTCCCCAACAGTTGGGACGGCTGCTCCACAGAACTCTGCAGTCACTGTGAGACGGGAAAAAAGTGAATTTTCTTTTCAGTGATTTTTTTTGTTTTTTGCAGTACCGGAGAGTGAACTCAGGACCTTGCGCTTGCCAGACAAGCACTGATTCTACTGAGCCATCTCCCTAGCCCCTTGAATTTCCTTTTTATAGTGAGTGCTACAACCACTTAATTTAAAAAAAAAAAAAAAAAGCTTTTAAAGATGTATTTATTTATTTGGTATGGGGTCTCACTCTGCAGCTCAGACTGGTAGTGATCCTCTTGTCTCAGCCTCCCCAGTGCTGGGATTACAGGTGTGCACCACCACACCCAGATTTGGTGGCCGGTGCGGGGGCGTAGGGCCTGCACAGCTTGCGGCACCTGGGATCTAATCCTGGTCCTTGCACTCGCCAGGCAGGCGCTTAGCCTGCAGACTTCTCTCCTCAGCCCAAGTACTTAAAGTGCTTTACACATGCATGCATTTCTTGCAAGGACAGGAGACTGAAATACATACTGATTGGCAGGAAAACAACTCCAGGGAATTAGGAATTGTTTTACTTTTTTGGGACAGAGTCCTCGATATGTACCCCCGGGGCTGGCCTTGAACTCACAACAATCCTCCTGCCTCAGCATCCCTGCTGAGATTACGGATCTGAACCAACACGTAGATCTCGCTGTCTTTTTTTTTTTTTTCTTTCTCTGACAAATAGCCAGTTTTTTTTTTTTTTTTTTTTTTTGTCTTTTTGAGACAGGGTCTCACTATGCAGTTGAGGCAGGCCTTGAGCTCACTTTTGTAGCCCAGGCTGGTCTCGAACTCGCACCGATCCTCCTGCCTCAGCCTCCCGAGTGCTGGGATTACAGGCGTGTGCCACCACGCCCGGTCGAGGACCTTGCACTTGTTAGGCAGGCACTTATTCCACTGAGCTATCTCCCTAGCCCTTTAGGGCCTTTCTTTTCCTTAAAAGATAACATGTTTTTTTTTTTTTTTTTTTTTTT
>PVJA010058103.1:0-10182 GCA_004027025.1 Myocastor coypus
TAGCCCAGGCTGGTCTCGAACTCGCAGCAATCCTCCTGCCTCAGCCTCCCAAGTGCTGGGATTACAGGCATGAGCCACCACGCCCGGCTTTTTACGTGAACTTTTAAAAAGAATGTCATTAAAAAAAGAATAATGTTCATAGCATTGGCTATGAAGTTAACCTGGATATCAAGCCTAACGCTGTTATGCACCAAAGCTGACTTGTCTCAATAGTCTCATCAGGCAAATGGACAATAGCTATGAAGAACCGAACAGTGAGAAGCGTAGGACATATGAAGGGCACAGTGAACAAAGCTTGGCACATAGTAAACAGCCCGGATTATTATTTGTAACATAGTATTAAATAAGAGCAAAGCATTACAAAGTCAAGCACTTTTAGGGCATTAACCATTCCCAGGTTAATAATGTAGAAAGACATCACAAACGCGTAAGGAAGGATTTGCAAATGATAACCCGGCACGAAGGGAAATGATGGGAAGAGGAAGGAAGTTTGAAAAAAATATTCTAACTCAGGGTTGGAGTAGGGACATAGATAAATTTTCAAGAGAAGGTTGCCACCGTGGAGAGAGAGATTGAGGACGAAGGGGAAATACTTGGCCAGGCAAGTCCTAGGACGTACTGAGGAGTAGGACAATTTGGAGAGAAGACAAAGCAAGCTGAGTTCAAGGGAGACAGGACCAGCTGGGAAAAGCTACAGTGCACGACCACACAGAGTGCAGAGCGGCCGGTGAATAACAAAAGTCTTGAACCTCGCACGCCCCAATACCGGTAGGGGCTGCCAGGGGCCGAGAAATGTATTCTATGGTGATCACAGCATCTATGATGAGGCCCGGCTCCTTGGGATGGGTTAGAACCTCGGAGGAGAAAAAGTTGCTTTCTGCTTCGGGATGAGGTACCGAAGAGTGGAGAACAAGGAAAGAGAAAAAAGATGCCTGTCCCACCACCCCCTGGGAACCGGCACGCCAGACCGAAATGTGTCCCTTGGGGCCAGGTTTGAGGGCAGAACCAGAGCGGTTACTGGCGGAAACCGCTTAAGGGTGCGAGGTCATACGTGCAACTGGCAGCCGCTCAGCCAATGGGGACAGCAGACGAAGCGGATGTTACTCTTCATTGGTGATTGCCGACAACGACCAGCAGCCAATAAGTCCTCCTGGGAGGCGTAGCTGTGACGTTTATTGCGGAGGAGGCCGCTTCGAATCGGCGGCGGCCAGGTTGGTGGCCTTGGCCAATCAGTGGCCTCCAACGAGAAGCAACTTCGCCAATCGCCGGCCTCCACGACGGGGCTGGAGGGAGGTATATAAGCCGAGTCGGCGACAGCGCGCTCATCACCGGTGGAGACAACACAGGAAGCTTCGGTCTGGCGTTCGCCTGTGTGAGAGGTAAGCCCTGAGGCCTGCTCTTCTGGACCTGTTCTTAGCCTTTTCGTCATTCAGCCTTTCCTGATTCCGGTCCTCTGTCGCTTTCAGATCAGTGACCTCGCTGCGCCCGCGTTCTGCAGCTTGTTGCTGCGTTGTCTGCGACTCCCGCTGACCGACTGGCCGACGGCGCCGCCGAGATGAAGCTGTGTGTGGTGGCCGCGGTGTTCCTGCTGCTCGGCGCGGCGCGGGCCGAGGAGGAGGACAAGAAGGAGGATGTGGGCACGGTGGTCGGCATCGACCTGGGGACCACCTACTCCTGGTGAGTGGGGTTTGTGTTGGGGGGACGGGGCTTGGCCTCCTAGTCCGACGTGAAGTCCCATGCTGATTTCTCCTGTTGGGTTTTTCCGCCAGCGTCGGGGTGTTCAAGAACGGCCGCGTGGAAATCATCGCTAACGACCAGGGCAACCGCATCACGCCGTCTTACGTGGCCTTCACCCCCGAAGGGGAGCGGCTGATCGGCGATGCTGCCAAGAACCAGCTCACCTCCAATCCCGAGAACACAGTCTTCGACGCCAAGCGGCTCATCGGTCGCACTTGGAACGACCCCTCTGTGCAGCAGGACATCAAGTTCTTGCCTTTCAAGGTCCGACTGGGTTTTTCATCCCTGAATGTGATGGGAAAATTTAGGATTAAAATGTGAACTCCTAGCCGGGCGTGGTGGCTCACGCCTGTAATCCCAGCACTTGGGAGGCTGAGGCAGGAGGATTGGTGCGAGTTCGAGACCACCCTGGGCTACAAAAGTGAGCGCAGGACCAGCCTCAACTGCATAGCGAGACCCTGTCTCAAAAAGACAAAAAAATAAAAAAAATGTGAACTCCTAAAAAAGTATAGTAGACATGATGTAACAAGTATTTTGGGGTTCTTTTTTTTTTTGGTAATTTTAGTATGCTTTTAAAAAAAGACTGCTTTGTTGACATGGGATATTCAGTCCACCTTAGTGTAGGAATAAAAGGCTGATTAAAATTGCAGAAATCTGCTGGGCGTGGTGGCTCACGCCTGTAATCCCAGCACTCGGGAGGCTGAGGCAGGAGGATCGGTGCGAGTTCGAGACCAGCCTGGGCTACAAAAGTGAGCTCAGGACCAGCCTCAACTGCATAGCGAGACCCTGTCTCAAAAAGACAAAAAAAAAATTGTAGAAATCTGACTTTGGTTACCTATGTGCTCCCTTAGTAATATTAGTGAATGTTCAGCTCCCAGTGACCAAAAATAAGTCAGACAGTGCGAAGGTGGGGCTATAAAAGTTTGAGAGGTCTTTGCTTAAGTTGCTGAAAAAATTTATACTAAGCTATTCTTTAAAATAGGTGGTTGAAAAGAAAACCAAACCATACATTCAAGTTGATATTGGAGGTGGGCAAACCAAGACATTTGCTCCAGAAGAAATTTCTGCCATGGTTCTCACTAAAATGAAAGAAACTGCTGAGGCTTATTTGGGAAAGAAGGTAAATATTTATAGAACAGTTAAAAGTTTTCATATAGATTATTAATTCTGTTCTTATTTGACTTACATTCTACCATTGAAATCTTTGAGGGGCTCTAGCATTTTGGGAGAGATCCTAGGCAGAAGTGTAATAAACTGCCTCCTCAGTCTTAAAAAAAAGAAAAATCTTTATGGTTGTAGAAATTTGAATCAGAACATTCATATTTATCAGGTTTCGTTATTTGATGCTTTAATGTAGGCCAAACAAAATGCTAGACAATTTTCCTGTGTTTTTGACACTTAACTGCTTGAAATTGTGGCTATGAAGTTGTGTATTATCAAACGCTTTCTTAGTGATAGCGGTAACTGATTGGTCTCATGAAATTGGTACTCTGCTAGTACACTAACTTAGTTACTTAAAGTGGTTTGACTAATTTAAATAGAGGTTAAAGTCGGTGACAATACAGTAATTACAATTGTTATCTTTTTAGGTTACTCATGCAGTTGTTACTGTACCTGCCTATTTTAATGATGCTCAAAGACAAGCAACCAAAGATGCCGGTACAATTGCTGGACTGAATGTTATGAGGATCATCAATGAGCCGTAAGTGTGAAATTCAAGGATGTAGCATATATTTCCAATGGGGGAAATATGAGCTTCATTAAAGTATCCCCCCCCCCTTTTATTCTAACAGGACAGCAGCGGCTATTGCTTATGGCCTGGATAAGAGGGAGGGGGAGAAGAACATCCTGGTGTTTGACCTGGGTGGTGGAACTTTTGATGTGTCTCTCCTCACCATCGACAATGGTGTCTTCGAAGTCGTGGCCACTAATGGAGATACTCATCTGGGTGGAGAGGACTTTGACCAGCGTGTGATGGAACACTTCATCAAGCTGTACAAAAAGAAGACTGGCAAAGATGTGAGGAAGGACAACAGAGCTGTGCAGAAACTCCGTCGTGAGGTAGAAAAGGCCAAGCGGGCCCTGTCATCTCAGCATCAAGCAAGAATTGAAATTGAATCTTTCTATGAAGGGGAAGACTTTTCTGAGACCCTAACTCGGGCCAAATTTGAAGAACTAAACATGGTATGTGCCTTGATTTTTGTTTTCCTAATGAGATCTAGTTAAATTCACTGAATATAGAACAATGCATATAGAGACCCAGGCAAATATCTAGGTAACAGGTATCAGTAACCATGTCTTTTATTCTAGGATCTGTTCCGTTCTACCATGAAGCCTGTCCAGAAAGTGTTGGAAGATTCTGACTTGAAGAAGTCTGATATTGATGAAATTGTTCTTGTTGGTGGCTCTACTCGAATTCCAAAGATTCAGCAACTGGTTAAAGAGTTCTTCAATGGCAAGGAGCCATCCCGTGGCATAAACCCAGATGAAGCTGTAGCGTATGGTGCTGCTGTGCAGGCTGGTGTACTCTCGGGTGATCAAGATACAGGTAGGCCACTGATGGCACCTTTTTTGAGACAAGGTCTTGCCCTCTCCTTCAGGCTGATCTTAAATTCAGTGTGTAGCTCACACTGGTCTCAAACAGCAATCCTCCTGCCTCAGCCTCCATTGCTGCTGGGATTATAGTCACTACTCATCACATTATTGTGCATGATGCTTAAATAGCTCACTGATAGAGAGCTACAGGATATAGCTCAGCAGCATAGGGCCTGCCTGGTAAGCATGAGGCCAAGAGTTTGAATCCTGGTATTAAAAAAAACCCCAAGCTCACTAGAAAGCTAGTAAGAAGCTTTTACCTTAGAAAATAATACACACCTAGGGAAAGAAATACCAAAGATAGGGCCTGGGGCAGTCTTGAGATTCTTTGCAGCTATTTAATCCATTATGTTTATGGTCATAACCTTAGTAAATGGCAAAACAGAAAATAAATTTAGTTTCCAGCAAAACTTGGTAGCCGTCTTATGATTTGTATTTGAACTTACTTGATTTATCCACTTTTGCAGGAGACCTGGTATTGCTTGATGTATGTCCCCTTACACTTGGCATTGAAACTGTCGGAGGTGTCATGACCAAACTGATTCCAAGAAACACTGTGGTCCCCACCAAGAAGTCTCAGATCTTTTCCACAGCTTCTGATAATCAACCAACTGTTACAATCAAAGTCTATGAAGGTAATGATATTTGTCAGTGCTGTGGTAGGTCTTAAAGGACAGGTCTTATTTAATGTGTAGTATTAAAAGGATTGGGGAAAGAATCCTTAATTTGACTAGCATTGAATTTCATAGAGTCTGTATTTAAGTTATTTAGCACTTGTTCAAAATAACTTTTGAGCTGGTTCCTAGACAAGAATAAGAAAAGAGTTTATAATGCATACAAGTAGATAAAATTCAGTTAAGACAAGGATGACAAACCTTTCCGAGTAGTGATAACAGCATGCTGTGATACACACGTGTGGTTCACCACTGCATTAAGAGAATTCAGAGGGCAAGGGAGATAACTCAGGCACAAGTGCCTGCCTGGCAAGTGCAGGCAGGTCCTGAGTTTGAGCCCCGGTTACACACACACACACACACACACACACACACACACACACACACACACTCCCACCCACCAAGTTACTGCTGCTTGCAGGCCAATACTGAGTCACTTCAGCTTGGTAATGTCCTTTCCCCACTGTAGGCTCTTAACAGAAATAGGATATAGACATCCAGTGCTGTTCAACAACTAAGTCTTCTGTTTAACTTGTAGGGGAGCGACCTCTGACAAAAGATAATCACCTCCTGGGTACATTTGACCTGACTGGAATTCCTCCTGCTCCCCGTGGGGTCCCCCAGATTGAAGTCACCTTTGAGATAGATGTGAATGGCATTCTTCGGGTGACAGCTGAAGACAAAGGTACAGGAAACAAAAATAAGATCACAATCACCAATGACCAAAATCGCCTGACACCTGAAGAAATTGAAAGGATGGTCAATGATGCTGAGAAGTTTGCTGAGGAAGACAAAAAGCTCAAGGAACGCATTGACACTAGGAATGAGCTGGAAAGCTATGCCTACTCTCTAAAGAACCAGATTGGAGATAAAGAAAAGCTAGGAGGCAAACTTTCCTCAGAAGATAAGGAGACCATGGAAAAAGCTGTAGAGGATAAGATTGAATGGCTGGAAAGCCACCAAGATGCTGACATTGAAGACTTCAAAGCAAAAAAGAAGGAATTAGAAGAAATTGTTCAGCCAATTATCAGCAAACTCTATGGAAGTGCGGGCCCTCCCCCAACTGGTGAAGAGGATACATCAGAAAAAGATGAGTTGTAGACACTGTTCTGCTAGTGCTGTAATATTGTAAATACTGGACTCAGGAACTTTCGTTAGGAGAAAATTGAGAGAACTTAAGTCTCGAATGTAATTGGAATCTTCACTTCAGAGTGGAGTTGAAAATGCTATAGCCCAAGTGGCTGTTTACTGCTTTTCATTAGCAGTTGCTCATGTGTCTTGGGGTGGGGGGGGAGAAGACAAATTGGCCATCCTAAAAAAACGGTAAAGAAAACAAAAAAAAAAAGCTGGGTCAAGAATGTTGTGTTCACCTCAGAAATGTTCTATTTAACAATTGGGTCATGTACATCTGGTGTAGGAACTTTTTTTCTACCATAAATGACACCAATAAATGTTTGTTATTTACACTGGTCTAGTTTTTGTCAAAAGCTTTTAATTAAATCAGTCATGTGATAACTGAGATAGGTTAGATTCTCATTTGGATGAGAGCATGGGTGCATGTGTGGGATGCAGGGATACAGAAGCCTTTCTATTCTAAATTGAGAGGGAGGGAGCTTGCTGTGTCCTTGCCCAGCAAAGGCTATTTTATAGTACCCAGGAGTTGAGATTTTTTTTCTTTTCAAGACAGGATCTCTACAGTTCAGGCTGGCCTTGAACTCACTTTTTTTAGCCCAAGCTGGTCTCATACTTGCACTGATCCTCGTGCCTCAGCCTCCCAAGTACTGGGGTGACGGGTGTGTACCACTACACCCAGCAGAGGTTTTCTTGAACAGAATTAAAATTTGGGAGGGGGATCTCCTTCCAAAACTGTTGGCTTTTTTTTTTTTTTTTTTTTTTTGCGGGACCAGGGATTGAACTCAGGACGCTATGCTTCCCTGGCAAGGGCTTACTGTACTGTTCTATCTCCCCTGTCCCAACTCTTGGCTTTTGAATGATATTTTATAAAAGTTGGCTTTATAGTTGCTTAGATTTGCTTTTCAGAATTGATGGAGCCAGGTGTGTCTGGCAGGGGCAGTTTAGCAAATCAGACCCCATTTGAAAACAAAGGGCTGGGGGTTTAAGTTCAGCTTAGTGCAAAGGTTCTGAGTTAAATCCTGAATACCAAAATTTTTTTTTGGTAAACATGGTATGTAAAACAGGTCTGGGGGCTGGGGAGATTAGCTTAGTAGAGTAAGTGCCTGGCAAGCACAAGGATCTTGAGTTTAATCCCTAGTACCACAAAAAAGAACAACAACAACAACAAAAAACTGGGTCTGCAGGCCAAAGTCCATGAAACACTGAAACAGTGCTTTGTGTTCTTGGGGGCAGTGGGGTAGGAGAAGCAGTTCTCTCCACATCCCTGTCCCCAAAAGCTACCATTACTATGTACAGTGAATCTTGGGATCAGATAGACTTTAGTTGGTAAATACTCATGTTTACAAGTTGTGCTGTGTCCACCCCAGCACACCTAAGTAACCTCTAATATTAGGGATTGAAGCCAGGGCTTTCACGCTGAGCTACATTGCCAGTCTGTTTGAGAAAGGGTCTAAAGTTGCCCCACTGGCACTTGAACTCCTGCCCCAGGCTCTCATCTTTATGGTATCCTTAGCTCAGTTTTATTGCTAGTGTAACTGCAATGGAAGATTCTGCAAGGGATTATCCTTGCAGTTCATTTCTTAAAAAGTAGGTGAGAACAAGGCAGATGTGTTTGTTGCCCAAAAATATACTGGAGATGGGGCTGGGCAGATATAACTCAGTGGTCTAAGCGCTTGCATGGCAAGCACAAGGACCTGGGTTCGATTCCTAGTACCACATGCCATGCAGGCCCTGGATTCCCAGACACACCACAAAGACCAGGCATGGTAGAAACCTCTAATTCTAGTACTGGGGAGGCGGAGACCAGAGGATCACTACAAATCAGCTGTGTAGTGAAACCCTGTACCAAATAAGATTTTTGAAAAATTTTTTTGAAAAAAGTTTTGGAGATAAGACAGCTAAGGTTTCACTTTTGAAAATAAGTGGTTTTTATTAGTCAACTACAGTCACAATGCAGTCATCGTAGATGTCCCCTTCTGTATTCATCCCACCAAACACAAAGCAGAGCAACATGTCAGCCTGACATTCCTCATGTAAGTCCCCTTTCTGGGTCACTTCTTTGTGAACAGAACCTCCTTCCTTAGCTTCACAGTTCAGTGTGTCAGATTCTGAGTCTTTCTCAGCAGTAGATGTCACTGGCCATGGAATGATACACATGGAGTGGTCCAATCGCCCATGGGGTAGACAAGTATCAAATTTAAGTAAGGTCCAATGCTGTTTTTCTGTGAGGGACAAAATAGAAACAAAAAAGCTGATGTTAATCTCTGTCTCTGTCTCTGTGTCTGCCTCTCTGTCTCTCTTTCTCTGCCTTTACTTGGAGCCAATTAATTATAGAGTGAAACCTCTATAAATAACTAAATAAACCTTCCCCCTTTAATCAAGAATGTTGAGTATTAGGGCTGGGGAGATAGCTCCGAGGCACAAGTGCCTGCTGGGCAAGTGCAAGGTCGTGAGTTCAAACCCTGGTCCCACAAAAAAAAAAAAAAAAAAGAATGTTGAGTATTTTGTCTCAGCAATGAGAAAGTAACTAATTGCACCCAAGAGAAATGCATAATTTAGTCATAGTTATTTCTTATTAAATGCAATAAAAATATACAAAAAAAATACATACTTTCTCACCCAAAATCATGAACAGAAATGTCATCAATAACATTATTGATAATAATTTCACCTTGGATTACAAACAGTGTGATGTACTCATGGACTGCACTATAACAAGAATGGAAAACTACAGCTTCATACAACAACACAGTTTAGTCTTAAAATATCAAACACAAAGGTGTTTCACAGTATTATTCTATTTCTATAGGATTTCAGAAATAGGCAAAACTAACTCATAGCACGTTATGGGTTGTATCCCCATAACACTCATAGATGGTGTTTTGGAGGTAGCTAGATCTAGGATGTTGAATATGTATCCTTTTTTTTTCTTTTTTTTTGAGATACCAGGGATTGAACTCAGTGCCTTGCACTTGCCAGGCAAGTGCTTACTCCACTGAGCTATCTCCCCAGCCTAGGATGTTGAATATGGATTAAGGATATGTAATAACTAGATCAGTCCACCAATTGGTTTAGCCATGTTCTGAGGCTGAATAATGGGAAAGCCCACCCTCGGTGTGGGCAGCACCAATAGGCTTGCAGGCTGCACAGGATAAGGGGGACAGGGAGACTCAGTGGCACTGCCCACTGCTCGCTGCCAGCCCTGCCATGGACTGCTTTGTCTGTGCTATTCTGCCCTGCCTTGCAGACAGCTGACTGTGGACTAGAAACCTCTATAGACTGTGAGCTAAAATAAATCTTTCCAATGTGGAGGGGTGGGGGGAGAGAAAGAACAGAAAAAGGAAAAAAGGAAAGAAGAAAAAAAATTCCAAAAATGTTTTGTGCTTTACTAAATCAGCTGAGCAAGTATGAAATAAAAGAAATAAAATAAAATAAAACAAAACAACAATAAGCCAAACAAACAACCTCACTGCCAATGTTACTCCTTCAGTGACTCATTCCCCAAAGTTCAGAGCCCAGGAGTGACACTTGCCCACCTGTGTGATACTGGTACATGGTGTCCAGTGCCCCAGTGGGAGTCATGCCTCCGAAGACATACACATGTTTTCCCACAGCCACGGCTGAGTGAGCAGCACACCCTGCTGGCATGGCACCTGTGGGGCTGAGTTGCTGCCATCTCATGTCACCTGTTGAAAGAGTTGGCGCAACATGCTGAAGTGTGCTTTCAAACTTACTACAGTTTAGACTGGTCATGGTGGCACATACCTGTAATCCCAGCACATGGAAGGCTAGAAATAGGAAGATTACTATGAGTCCAATCTGTGTAGTGAGACCCTGTACTAAATATATTTCTTTTTTTTTTTTTTTTCTTGTTTCAGAACTTTTGTTTGTTTGTTTATTTATTTATTTTTATGGCCGGCTCAGCCTGCCCTGAGGGCAGGGCTGGTGCAGCATGTGGTGCCAGGGATCGAACCGCGGTCCTTGCAGCAGCCTAAGTTGTCCTAAGCAGGTGCTTTAGACCACTAAGCCATCCTGCCAGGCC
>PVJA010058104.1:0-10207 GCA_004027025.1 Myocastor coypus
CTCGGAGTTTCCTGCCACTGAGACTCAGGATGCCGGAGTTGCTCGCCTCCTCCAGGGCCCGGTCCAGGCTCCTGACCGTGTGCTGCGGCTGCAGGCTGCCTGGGTTCCACTGAGGCCCATTGGGGAATGGCTGACCAAAGAGAGTCGGGACCGGGATGGGCGCCGCCAGCGTCCCGCCGCCGCCTCCCGCTCCGGCCCCGCCACCGCCTCCTCCTCCGGCCGCGCCGCCGCCACCGCCGCTTCCACCTCCGCCACCACCGCCGCCCCCGCTGTTACCACCACCTCCCTGACTCGCCGCCATGTTCCTGGGAGAGAGAATAGCCCCCGACAATACTCTCCGCCGGTGCTGAGAGTGTGGGGGGTTCCCAGACGCATGCGCAGACAGGGGGCGGGTGGAGGGGCGAGGTACAGGGTGGGAAGGAGGCAGTGGGTGGGCTGCGAGGAGGTGAGGACGGGGCACGAGGCGAGGGTCGTAAGTGTGGAGCATTTGTTTGGGAGCAAACCCCAAAAAATGTGACCAGAGGAAGGATGCAAAGTCCAGGTTCCACTACTTTGGGTACCAAAATCTTGCGAAGTGACACCAAGCTGACCAGAAGTTGTTTAGCCCTTCTGTTCCCAATTCTCTTCTTTTGCCTTCTTCTTTTCTTTCTGGGAAAAAAGTATGTGTATATATATATATATATATATATATATATATATATATATGTAATAAGGATGAAAGCAATTTGTTTCAGAATGTATAGAAACAGCTTTCTGAAGAACTAAGAAGAACTTGTTGAGACTTACAGCAAATGCCTCGGGAACAGAGAGAAACGCTGAAGGCATTTGGGGAGGGCAATTAGTACAGTATCGAGTTTTAAGCAGACATAAATTTTGTACCGTTTAGCATTCCAAAGTAGCAAAAGCTAGATGTTTTCAAGAAAGCCTTTTGTTAGAGTGTGTAAAGAGTTTCAGCCAAACTGCTGCCTTTGATAACTTTGAAGATTTCTCCACATTCTGTTCTCTCACTCTTTGAACTGTGCCAAGATCTCCAGAAGATATCTACCGTTTCTTCTCATTCCGTCAGTACTGTGTAATGGAAAATGCTTTCATTGTTGATTTTGAAGGTTATTTGTGAAACACAGGTTCCAGTGAAATTCTGACGATTTAATGCTGAGTATATGAAATCAATCTTGCATTTTACTTCTGTTCTTCATACCTGAAAACATGCAATATAGAGGACAAAGAAATAGAAGTTCAGTCTTTACCAAACCACTTTATTACCCAGTTCTTTAGACTACACACCACTCTTTTACCAGTCTTAGAGCTCCACTCCTAAACACAGTAATTGAAGTCTTTAACTAATACTTAGTCAAGGAAGAAAAATACCAGAATGATTGCATGTACTCATGTGTCATAAATTTGAATATCCTAGGTATCTTTTCAACATCTTTTTGAACTTGAACAATATGTCAACAGTATCATTTTCTTACAGAAATTGCTAACAAACAAAAATTCATTTTCCAAAAGCTATATTTGTGGGGCCTGGCGGGATGGCTCAGTGGTCTAAAATGCCTGCTTGGGAAAGCTTGGGCGGCTTCAGTGCGGAGGGTTCAGTCCCCGGCAGCGTTGCGCCAGTCCTGCCCTCGAGGCGGGCTGAGCCGGCCATAAAAATAAGCGAATAAACAAACAAAGGTTCTGAAAAAAGAAAAAATAAATAAATAAAATTAAAAAACAAAGGTTCTGAAACAAGAAATAAATAAAATAAAAAATTCTTTTAAAAAAGCTATATTTGTGAAAGAACACATGAATAAAATTACACTTCTCTAAATTGCTTTGTGGTCACGTCGCTTAATTAAAATGACTATGCTGGCCGGGCGTGGTGGCGCACGCCTGTAATCCCAGCACTCGGGAGGCTGAGGCAGGAGGATCGGTGTGAGTTCGAGACCAGCCTGGGCTACAAAAGTGAGCTCAAGGCCAGCCTCAACTGCATAGTGAGACCCTGTCTCAAAAAGACAAAAAAAATAAAATAAAATAAAATAAAATAAAATGATTATGCTGTAAGAAATGAGCCACAGAAAAGCAGAACTGAGAATCAACCTGTATAGTGAATTAACAAGTACAAATAAATTACTAAAACCCCCTGGTGTGAGGAGGCAATGTACCTTACAGCTCACCTCTCTTGTATTTTATACAAAATCAAGTACTTATTGAGAACTTCTTGAGTTAAGAGAGGAAAAAGAGAAATTAAATTTACTAGTCAGAGAAAATGTGTGGAAAGGAAATATTTTAGTGGTAAGCTGGGAACTGAGCATATAGCACAGTAGCAGAGTACTTGCCTAGTATAAGTAACGTTATGGGTTTAAGCTTCAGTACTGCAAAAATAAATAAGATAATAACTAGCCAGTGAAAATTTCTATAGTCATGTAAAACGAAGACCACCTGAGAGTGAGGATATTTGTCAAGTGGAGAAAGGCTATGTATAAACAAAGAAAATAAGCTTTCAGGAGGGCTGGGGAGATAGCTTTGTGGCATAAGTGCCTGCCTGGCAAGTGAAAGGTCATGAGTTCAAACCCCAGTCCTGCAAAGAGCAAGAGGGAGAGAGAGAGACAGAGAGAAAGAGAGAGAGAGGGAGAGAGAGAATAAGCCTTCAAATAATGGAAAGACGATCTGAGCAAGAAAAATGGGCGTTGAGGAGATAGCTCAGCCATCAAAACACCTGCCTGGCAAGTGCAAGGGCTGGAGTTCAATACCTGATGTCACATGCCGTGCTCGCCCCACAACAAGCTGGCCACCAAGTCCAGGCGTGATGGTGATGCCTGTAATCCCAGTGCTAGGGAGGCTGAAAACAGGAGGATCACTATGAGTTCAAGCTGTGTAGCAAGACTTTGTACCAAATAAATAAGATTTTAAAAATGAAACTTAACTGGAAAGCCTAAAAAGCAATCTAAGTGTCCATGAAAATCAGGCAAAATAACACTTTTGTAGAACTCTTCAGCAAGGACACCAAAGTCAAAAGAACCAAAAGATTTAGAAGAAAGGGCATAAAGTTTAGAAATTTTTCTCTAATGACTTAAAAACTTCTATACTTCAATGTCTATAGTTAACACTGGAAAATAAGAAAAATAATAAGGTCTAAATAAAGCTTGCCATTTGCCAGGAACTCCTAAGTCACTTGATCTTCCTAATAGTCCTATAATATAAGCATTATTACTCTGATATTTTATAGATGAAAGAAAATAGTACATACCCTATATAAGATTATTGTAAGTATAAATAAGATCATGTATCTAAAATAAAAAGGACAGGGGCCCAGCAGGATGGTTCAGTGGTCAGGTTCAGTGGTCTACAGCGCCTGCTTAGGAAAGCTTAGGCAGCTGCAGGGACCGCAGTTCAAACCCCAGCACCATATGCTGCGCTAGCCCTGCCCTCAGGGCAGGCTGAGCTGGCCATAAAAATAAATAAACAAACAAACAAAAGTTCCGAAACAAGAAAAAAAATTTTTTAAATTCAAAAAAAGATGAAAAGGACAATCCTTGGCATTCATTCATTTTGTAAGCATTTATTGAGCAATTACTCTGTGCCAGAAGCTGTTCTCTATGTATGTAGTATTACATACCACTAGGTGCTTAACAAATGTTAATCTCTCTTCTCTCAAAAAATAAAATAAGGAGCCGGGCATTGTGGCACACACCTGTAATCCCAGCACTCGGGAGGCTGAGGCAGAAGGATCTGTGCGAGTTTGAGACCAGCCTGGGCTATAAAGTGAGCTCAAGGTCAGCCTGAAATGCATAGTGAGACTCTGTCTCAAAAAAGACAAAAAATAAATAAATAAAATAAAATAAGGGGGCTGGTGAGCTAGCTCAGTAGAATAAGGGCTTACTTGGCAAGCACAAGGACCTGAGTTCAATCCTTGGTTCTGCAAAAATAAATAAATAAATAACATAAAATGTGGGAAATGAACTCCTTCATAACTGTGGTTAAAGAGATAGGTGATATATTACAGAAATCCTTTTATCCAGTCTATACTAGAGGATATTTTGTGGTGATTACCCTTTTAATCTTATTCCTGAAATGATGCATTGCTGATTGGTTAAATTAGGGACAATACTTAGAATTATTCAAGCCAAATATACATAATTAATGTTGGTAAATCATTGAGACTAGCCAACATATGTCAAAATTATAGAAGGAAAACAAGGATAGGATACAGTAAAAAATTTTTAAACGAAGTACATGTTCTGCATTAAAACACTTTCAAGTTGCAAATGTAATTTCTGTCAAAAAGAGGTCAAAGGGACTTCTGAAATTCCAGACCAATTTAAATCAATTTATTCAAAACAAACTGGTAGTTCCCCCACAGTTATAGATAACACAGAGTATAAAAGTCACAGTTGAATGTTCAAAGTTACAATTTCTTCTATTAATGATCAAGATCATAGGGCCAGAGAACAAGATGTTCTTTCTAATCTGTGACTAAAACAAACATAAGATGTATTTTAATACAGGATCTAGGACAAGGCAATGAAACAATAGCTCAAAGTTTAATAAAATATTTTTAAAATACTGATCAGGATCTAGGAAAGAGTGATAGGAATCTCTGGTCTGTTTCCTCAAAACATCAGCTGAATGAAGTTCTAAATTCAGGAGATAGAATTAGGATGTGCAGCTCAATTGTTGAGTACTTGTCTGGCACGTGTGAGACCCTAGGTACAGCCCCTAGAAATGTAAACCACGTAAAGCTAAAATCTGGGCAAAAGAACAATGAAATATTGAGTATCATTAAGACACGTATCAGGCCAACTACAAGGCGCATATCAGTGCTTCCACTACTCATGAGACTAAGGCAGGAGAATCGGACCAAGGCTAGCCTGAGCAATTCAGGAAGAACTTGCCTCAAAATACAGTGTTAAAAAGGTTGGGGCTAGAGCTCAGTGGTAGAATGTCTCTGGTTGGATTCCATAGTACCACCAAAAAATCAGAAACCAAATGCACATATGAATTTATCCAGTATTATACACTTTTAGCAGCCACAACTGGAATGGGATGTGTGCTTCTTTTTACTACAATCTCAACACCAGGCCTGAGCTAGAGAAGTGCAGATTAAAAGGATTAGAAATGTGGAGGAGACTTTCCTGTCACTAGTAAGGTGATCTTCAATCTCTTCTATAAGTTTCAGTTCCTAAAATGTGACCGAGAACCTATGCAATCCATTCAAGGTGTCACTTAAACGCAGCAAAGAGGGGGGTTGGTAAGATAACTCAGAGGACAAAGTGCCTGCTTTGGCAAGCACAGGAACCAGGTTCAATCCTCCATCCCACATGTCACAACAGCCCTGCCCCTTGGGGGCTCTGAGCTGGCAAGAGAATCCAGGCATGGTGCTGCATACCTGTAATCCCAGCGGTGGAGAGGCTAAAAAAACTATAAGTCCGATCTGTGTAATCACACCCTGTAGACCCTGTACTGAATACATTAAAAAACAAAGAAAGGAAAAACAAACTATTTGTTTAGATATGGTAATGTTTTGTTTTGCTTTGTTTGTTTTCAGTATCAGAGATCCGAACTCAGGACCTTACACTTACCATGCATGTGTTTATGCCTCTGAGCTGTCTTCCTGCATGATAATGGTTTTATGGTGTTTATTCCTTTTTTTTTCAGTGATGGAAATTAAACCCAGAGCCTTATGACGCTAAACAATACTCTATTATTTAGTTACATTCCTAGTCCCTATAGTTATATTTATGATTCTTTTCTTTATGAGATATATACAGTAAAGTATTTATAAATTTAAAAAAACCCTACTCCTCAGTGGAGCTTTTGTGCATTACATCCCTGAGTCTCCTTAGGCTGTCTTTACTTGGTTCTGAATTTTTGGAGAATGTTTTGCGGTGCTTTAATCAATCCTAACAACCCCATTAATTTTGAAGTTAGTATTAACTCAAAAGGGATTTGGAAAAAT
Organism: Myocastor coypus; assembly: GCA_004027025.1. Classification (NCBI taxonomy): domain Eukaryota; kingdom Metazoa; phylum Chordata; class Mammalia; order Rodentia; family Myocastoridae; genus Myocastor; species Myocastor coypus. The sequence goes on from PVJA010058104.1 coordinate 5,939, forward strand.
GAATGATGATTACTAAAAAGAAACTATTACAACCCTTGCTGTAAAACTCACAGAAGTGAGAAGCTAAACAAGTCACTTGTCTTCTCCAACTCTCAGATTATTCATCTATAAACCAGAGGTTTCATAAGATTGTAGAGAGCAAGTGAGATAATTATAGAAAGTGCCTAGCATACTTTTATTATTGTCATTTCTTCTAGGTTGAGTTATCAGTGGCAATTCTTTTTTTGTGCAAGGGATTAAACCCAGTATCTTCTGCACTGAGCTGCATCCCCAGCCAGCTTATTTTTTAGTTTGAAACACAGTCACACAAAGTCAACAAATTGCCCGGATTGGACTCAAAATTTTTCACTCTCTTGTGTCAGCATTCCAGTGTTTTAGGATTAGAGATAATATGCCACCATGCCCTGTCCAGTGTATTAATTCTTAAACTCTCCAATACCATTGTATCGCCAGCTCTAATAGGTACTTTTTCTTGTTCTGTTGCTACTGCAGTTACAATCTTGTTAATTCACCTTACGTGTTTTGCCTGAGCAAACCTTTGTGTTTCCATTATCTGTAGGTAACTTGACTCTAATTCTTGCTTACTACCTCTAGAGCAATCCCACATTTTGACCTCTATGTTTCTGGTATGTTAACTTGATATAACCAAATATATTTAAATGTCTATTCCAACTTTCCTCTGAAAATATGGGGTTGGAACATGGGATCGCTGCTACCTGATAGAACACTGGTCTGGCACTCATGAGGCCCTCACTAAAATGCCAGGCTTTGTGTGAGCCACCTGAGTCTAAGTTCTGAAAATTTTTCTTTTTTCTTCTTTTTTTAAATGTTTTATTTATTTATTTAGGGCCAGCTCAGCCCGCCCTGAGGGTGAGTCTGACACAGCGTATGGTCCTGGGGATTGAACCAAGGTCCCTCCCTTAGAAAAGCCTAAACTTTTCTAAGCAGGCACTTTAGACCACTGAAACATCTCACGGGCCCCTGAAAACTTTTCTTACCAGAGTAATACATAAAAGATGCATATTGGGGCTGGGGAGATAGCCCAGGGGCACAAGTGCCTACCTGGCAAGTGCAAGGTCCTGATTTCCATCCCCAGTTCCACAAAAAAAAAAAAAATACAGATTGATTAAATTATATTTAACTGTTTAATCCTTGTGAACCACAGTATGCAAGTGCTCTACTATTAAGCTACACACCCCCTATGCCAGATTGCTGAATTTTTCTACATTTAGGTTGAGTAAGGCTGGCCAAATAGCTCAGGGGATTAAAGCATCTACAGGCAGGTACAGGGCCTGGGGGTTCCATCCCAGGGCCTGCTATGCTGGCCATGCCCTGGGGGTGTGCTGAGACTGCAATTGACACTGGGCTCCATGGCAGCGCAGCTGTAATCCCAGCTCTTGGAAGGCTGTGAACAGGCTGATCACGAGGAGTTCAATCTAGTAGTGAGACCTTGAACACCCTGAAGACCCTCCCCTAAAATACAAAAAAATAACAATAATAATAAATAAATAAATAGGGGCCAGGCAGGATGGCTCAGTGGTCTAAAGCGCGTGCTTAGGAAAGCTTAGGCGGCTGCAGGGACCACAGTTCGATCCCCGGCACCACATGCTGCGCCAGCCCTGCCCTCAGGGCAGGCTGAGCCGGCCATAAAAATAAATAAACAAACAAACAAAAGTTCTGAAACAAGAAAAAAAACCTATTGTACCCTATTGGAAACTATAACAAAGCTGGGCACAGTGGCATGTATGAACCTAAAATTCCAACACTTGGGAGGCTGGGGCAGGAAGATTACAAGTGCCAGCCTAGCCTGGACAGTTTAGTGATTTAACAGGACCATGTCTGAAAATGAAAAATACAAAAAAAAAAAAAAAGAGAGAGTGAGTGTTGCACAGTGCAAAAACCCCAGAGTTAGTGCCCAGTGGAGATAGGGAGGGTAGAGGCAGAGGGCAGAGGAGAAAAAGGGAAGGTAGAGGAGAAAACAGGGGGAAGAAGGAAAACCTAAGCAATTACCATGCTGCTTCTAAGCAGGATATGTTTGTGAAAGACAGGTGAACAGCTTTTTAACAAAGCATACTAAAGAATTTATGTATGATGTCAACCTTGATTCAAATGGTGGGAGAAAATATAAGTTCCATTAAGGTTTGGAGTTTATTTTCTTCTTTTTAATTTTTTTTTGTTTTGATACAGGGTCTCACTACTCAACTTGGACTTACAGTGATCCTCCTGTTTCAGCCTCCCTAGTGCTGGGTTTACAGGTATATGCTACTATGCCTAGGTTCTGGAGCCTTTATTTTCTTAGAGCCATGTACACATTAGGCACGAACCGTACTACTGAGGCACACAGTCTACTACCTCAGCCCCTCTCTCTCCCCTCAGGAAGTTTATTCTCTAATTTTTCATCAATGTTTTCTTTAGTAGCATTTAAGTCTTTCATTATAGTTAGCTTTTCTTGCTCCACTTCAGAGATTGTTTCTGCTCTGATTTCCTCCCTCAGGAAATTTAAATTTGCATTCAAAACCTTCCCATAATAAAGACTGTCAGCTCAGGTGGGTTACTAAAGGTACATCGTGGTGCTTTCGATGGAACTCAGGGTCTGCCTAAATTGCCCAGGCTGGCTTCAAACTTGCAGCTGTCCTGTTTCAGCCTCCCAAATGCTTTGGATTCCAAGCATGGCCATTATGACCAGTTTAATTACTTTTTTTTGCCCAGAGACTGCAAAATGATCTGAGTGATCCTCTTAGTAGATTATCAGAGGGAAAGGTAATAACGTTGTCACCTAAAAAGGAGAAACTGTGAGAAAGTATTGCAAACTATTTTAATGTGTTTTTGTTGTGGTGAGGCAGTGTGAAATGTCAACCTTCCTTTATACCATAGGTTTAGATGGCACTGTCATTCAATAGGACATTTATTTCTCCTTAGGTATGTTGTCTACATTAAGCCATGGTGCCACAAAGTACAAAAACTCAACTTTGAGTTTCACACTCTCTGAGAATGCCCTTCAAAACTGAAGGTTCATCTCGGTGTAGTGGAGCATACCTGTAACCCAGCACTCTGGATGGCTGGGTAAGAAGTTGGCAAGTTCCAGCATAGCCTGACACTGCTGCAAAATAAAAAATAAAAATGGCTGGAGAAGAGGTTTACGGTAATGGCCTTGGATTCAATCTTCAGCACCCTCCTGGATATGGAGAAGGAAGAGGAGGAGAAAAGGAGGAAGAAAGAGAAGGAGCAGGAGGAGGAAGAGGGAGGAGGAGGAGCAAGAGAGGGTTGAGACAGAATGCGAGGGTGGAAGGGCTCAAGTGTGGTAGTTTTACTTCCTAGCATGGGAGGTGGGGTCAAACACTCAAAAACTTAAGGAATTCACCTCAAGAAGATTCACACTGTAAGAAGAATGCTATACAAAGTCTTCCAACTGGAAAGAAAATAACAGCAAACATTAATATGAATCTACACAGAAAAAGGAACGAAGAACACTGCAAATGGTAGCCTGATGGGTAAACAAACTTTTAAAAATACTTATTCTTTAAATCTCTTGAAAGACAACTGACTGTTTCAAGAGCAAAAATAATAATGTACCATGGCCTTCTGACATGCATAACGTTAAAACATATAAAATCAGTAACATGAAGAAAAGGCCAATAAACTACGGTTCTTGGACCTAATGCCATCGATTTTTGCAAGGAAAGTTACAGTACACAGTTGTGCCTATTGTTTTGTAAATTGTCTTTGAATGGTTTTGTACTATAGTACCAGAGCTGAGAAGTAGCAAAGACCATTTGGTGTACAGAACTGAAAAATACTGCTAGTTAGCTCTTTAGAGGAAAGGTTTGCTGATCCTAAAATAGGAGATGCGAATGGAGAAGAGAAGTAATAAAGGAAAAGTTCTTGTACGTGGTATAATGTCACTGGAACATAGAATATGAAACTAAGTGTTAGACTAAAAGCCATGAAGCATGCTCTAAAATAACAATGAATTATAGATAACTCAAAGATAAAATAAAATAAAAACAATGCAAAAGAGGAAAAAGGGGGCAAAGGACAGATGAAAGAAGTAGCAAGCACGTAGCAAGATGATAAAAATAAGCCCAACCAAATGAGCCATTAAATGTGAATATAACTAAGGATTCCCTTAAAAGACATAAATGGTCAAATTAAACAAGAAATAAAAATGATTATATTCTTTTTTAAATTTTTTTTTCTTGGTTCAGAACTTTTGTTTATTTATTTATTTATTTTTATGGCTGGCTCAGCCTGCCCTGAGGGCAGGGCTGG
>PVJA010058105.1:0-10205 GCA_004027025.1 Myocastor coypus
TTTTTTGAGACAGGGACTCACTATGCAGTTCAGGCTGGCCTTGAGCTCACTTTTGTAGCCCAGGCAGGTCTCAAACTCGCACCGATCCTCCTGCCTCAGCCTCCCGAGTGCTAGGATTACAGGCATGCGCCACCACGCCCGGCTATCCCCCTTTTACAAATATGTCAGTTATTTAATTAGGTTCTTAGTAAGAAATTTAGAATACAAATTTATGAGGATAAATTCCATTTGTGAGAGCAAAAACAGATTTCAGGTAGCCCCAGAGCTGAGGAACAGCTTCAGTTTTTGCAAAAATCTGAGAGTCCACCACTTTCTGATCCACCTTATGCTGCTCTGAGATCTGGTATCTCTCTCAGTGTTGAAGATCTTGTCCTCCTGGTGTCTGGGGTTCCACAGCTGCTGCTTCTTGAAGTAAGGTGTTTGCAGATTTTCACTTTACTGTTATCAATTTTTGTAGAGGTGGTAATGACAAATTTCTGGTGTACACAAACATGATTAAGGCTAAGAGACCCGGTCATAGGTAGCAAGCCACTGGCCAACTGCTTCAGGAAAACTACTCTCTTGCCTCTGTGATGCCTGCTGAGGATGACCAAAATGGTGCTGGGAGTGATGGTCACTCGAAGTTTCCTCACATGCTGATGGAAGCTCAAGAGCTTTCAGGGCACATCTTCAGTGGGGCAGTATCTAGGCACTTTTGGAAGCTTAACCACCCAGGTACCTCTATTCTTGTCTCCACCAACCAGTTTTGTGATTGTAACAAGACCTTTCTCCTTTTTCTTCTGAACCTTTGTTTTAGCAGCTGTGTACTTTCTCTCATACAAAACCTTTCTGGAATATATAGCAGATCAAGAGTATCTACCAATTTCTCTAACCAGGACAGGATTGGGGCTGCAGTGGGGCTGTTCCTTCTTGAACTTTTTTGCCTTCACCTTACCCTTTTTACCACTAGCAGAAGCCTTTTGGCTTCGGGTTTCCTCTCTTTAATGTCTTCTTTAATGGCTTCTCAGTTTTTTCACCCACCATCTTGCAAGATGGGAAAAAGCCTTTTTATTTATTTTTGACAAAGTCTTGCTCTATAATTTGGACTGGGCTTGAACACAGTGTAGCCCAGGCTGGCCTTCAGCTCCTAGTGATCCTCCTGCCTCAGCCTCCCAGCTGCTGAGACTATAGGATCTATGACCACACCCAGCCACAGAATGTGAACTTTTTAAAAATCCATTGTCCTTCTAAAGGAGGCAGGGCTGGCAAGATACCTCAATGGACTAAGCACTTGCTTAGACAAGCACAGGGACCAGGGTTTGATCCCCGATCCCCAATCCCCAGTGCTGGCAGCACAAGCTGCGCCAGGCCTGCCCCTTCACCCCCGAGGGTTAACCTGTCTACCAAGACCGGGCAGGTATGGTGGTGCACACCTGTAATCCTAGCGCTGGGGAGGCTGAAAAACAGGAGAATCACTGAGTCTGAGCTGCATAGTGAGACCCTGTACCAAAAACATTAAAAAAGAGAAGAAAAGTAGGCAAGTTTCTATGATAGAAAACTAATTTGTCTTAAGTATAAATCCCATAACTAAACCAAAATTGCTAAATCTATAAAATAAAAAATGGTTGGAGGAATAGGCCCCCCCAAAAAATATGTCTACATTCTAACCACCAGTATTTATTTTCTTACTAATTTCATTGGCACATTTTATATATATTTTTAAAATATATATATATATATATATGTATATATATATATATGTATGTATATATATTTATCATTATATGTGTGCCTGTACATGATATAACTTCATTCTATTTTTAACTTTTCTCTGCACTCTCTTGAACCTCTCTTCCTTCCCCTTAACAAAAGTTTTGTTTCCATTTCTTCTTCTTTTCTAGTGTTTCTCTTTTTCCTTCCTTCCGTTCCCACTCCCTTGTTCCCCTTCCCATTTGAACTTTTTCTTTCTAATTTACAATACCTATTATATATTTTGATGCAGTATCTACACATATGTCTGATTTATATCACATAAGAGTGTATGTAGTCTCAAGGAGTATCCATTTATATAGAAACATCTCAAGTTTATCCATCTTTATGGCTAATACTCCACTGTATTTAAAAAAAAAAAAAAACTCCGTGTCTTCTTTATCCATTTTGAGTGGATTACAAGATTTAACTATTACAAACTGTGTGGCTATAAATATGGGTGTGTACATATCACTGTAACATAATGTTTATAAATTCTTTCTGAAAGATACCAGTAAGGGAAATATCCTTCCCAAGAAGGCCAAATACAAGCTCTCATCCTGATGTTTTGAGGAATCTCCACACTGATTTCCACAGTGGTTGTGTTATCCTACACCTCCATCAACAGTGGAAAAGGGTTCCCTTTTCTCCCACATCCCTGCCAGCATTGGTTATTGGTTGATTTCTTGGTAATAACTATTCTTTATGGGGAAGAGATGGAATTTTAGCAGTTTTAATTTGTATCTCTCAAATGACAAGTAATGTTGAATATTTTTCATGTATTTATTTGCTATTTCTACTTTATCTGAGAAGAGTGCATTCATCTCAGATGCCCAATTTTAGATTGGGTCTTTGAATTTGGGAGGTCTGAATTTTTCAAGTTATTTAAATATTCTAGCTATTAGTCTTTTGTCTGAGGAACAGCTGACATAAATATTTTCCTACGTTGTGGAGTGTCTCTTCATTCTGTTTGTGGTTTCTCTTGCTGTGAAAAAGCTTTTTAATGAGATGAGATCAGAATGTTTGATCCTTTGTGATAGTTACTGTGCATTTGGGGTTTTGTTCATAAAATCTTTGCCTACACTAGTGTCTTCAAGAGCTCTACCTATTGTATCTTCTAGCAGATTTAATGTTTTTGTCTTAATATTTAGATCTTTGATCCACTTTTTTTTTTCTTGTTTCACAACTTTTGTGTGTTTGTTTATTTATTTTTATGGCCGGCTCAGCCTGCCCTGAGGGCAGGGCTGGTGCAGCATGTGGTGCCAGGGATCGAACCATGATCCCTGAAGCCACCTAAGCTTTCCTAAGCAGGCGCTTTAGACCACTGAGCCATCCTCCTGGGCCCCGATCCACTTTTAATTTAGTTTAGTGCATGGTGAAAAATATGGCTCTAGTTCTTATTTTGAGCATGTGGAAAGTGAGTTTTTCCAGCACAACTTGTTAAAGAGGCTCTTTCTTCCAGTGGAGATGAGTTGCTCCTTTGTCAAAGATAAGGTGCACAGGTATGGCTGGAACTATTTCTGCATCTTCTAATCTATTCCATGGATCCTTGGCTCTGTTCTTTTGTTTGTTTTTGCCAGTACTACAATGGGTATTTTATTTGTTTGTCTTTTTGAGACAGGGTCTCGCTATGCAGTTCACACTCACCTTGAAATCACCTTTGTAGCCCAGGCTAGTCTTGAACTCACACTAATCCTCCTACCTCAGCCTCCCAAGTATTGGGATTACAGGAACTATGATTGTTTTATTGTCACAGTAGCTTTGTAGTATAATTTCAAGTCAAGGATTGTGATGCCCCCTACCTTGTCTTTATTACCCAGAATTGTCTTTGCTATTCTAGGTCTCTTCTGGTTCTAAGTGAACTTTAGGATAGTTTTCGCAAGTTCTGTGAGATATGCTGTTAGAATTTTGATTGGAATTGCATTAAATCTGTGCAACAATTTTGGAAAATATGACTGTTTTCACTACATTGGTCATTCCTACCCAAGAACAAAGTATATCTTTCCGTTTTGTGATATCCTCTTCAATCTTTTTTAGAGTACTATAGTTTTCACTGTGGAGGTCTTCTATTTCCTTAATTAGACTGATTTCTAGGTATGTCTTTCTCTTTTTTGGATGCTGTTTTGAAAGGTATTCTTCCCATAATTTCTCTCTCAATGAGTTTGTTGTTTGTGTACAGGAATATTTTGATTTTTGACTGTTGACTTTGTATCTAGATATGCTACTGAATTTGGGTATTAAATCTAGAAGGGTTTTTTTGTTGTCTGTTTGTTGTTGTTGTTGTTTTGTCTTTTTGAGACAGGGTCTGGCTATGCAGTTCAGATTGGCCTTGAACTCATTTTGTAGTTCAGGCTGCTCTCAAACTCACATTAATCCTCCTGCCTCAGCCTCCCAAGTGCTGGGATTACAAGCATGCGCCACCACTCCCTGCAAATCTAGAAGTCTTTTGCTGGACTTTATGAGTTCTTCTATGGACAGTATTATGTCATCCACAAAGAGTGGTAATTTAACTTCTTTTTCTGTTCTTATTCCTTTTATCTTTCTTTTGTCTAATTTTTCTGGCTTATATTTCAAGAACTATATTGAATAAGAGTAGTGACAGTGAACCTCATTATCTTGTTCTGGATTTTAGAGTGAAAGCTTTCAATTTTGTCCATCTAGTATGATATTGGCTGTTGGTTTATAAATAAGTGGCTTTTATCAGACTGAGATAAAGATCACCTGTTCCAATTATGTGAAAGGTTTTTTTTTTTTTAATCATGAATGGATGTTGGTCTTTGTCAAAGGCTTTTTCTGCATCTTCTGAGATGATCATAAAGTTTTTATGATTGGCTCTGTTAATATGTGTATTATATTTATTTGATTTGCATATGTTGAACCATCCTTGTATTCTTGGGGTGAATCCTATTTGGTCATCAGGTACAATCTTCTTAATAATTTGCTGCATTGTTTGCCAGTTTCTTACTGAGAAATTTTGGGTCAATGTTCTTTCTGGAGTTTGGCTTGTAGTATTCTCTCTCTCTCTCTCTCTCTCTCTCTCTCTCTCTCTCTCTCTCTCTCAGTTTTTTGAGACAGGGTCTCACTATGCAGTTCAGGCTGGCCTTGAGCTCACTTTTGTAGCCCAGGCTGGTTTCGAACTCACACTGATCCTCCTGCCTCAAATTCCCAAGTGCTGGGTTTATAGGCATGTGCCATCACACCCAGCGTATAATTCTCTTCCTTGGTCAAATCATTCTCTGGTTTGGGTACCAGGGTAATTCTTGCTTCTAGGAATCAATTTGGAAGTATTGCTTCCCTTTCATTGCATTAAAGAGTTTGAGAAGTATCACATTAGATCTTCTCTAAATTTCCTGTAGAATTCAGCAGTGAATCCATCAAGATCTAGGCTGTTCTTTGTTGGTAGGTTTCTAATTACATCTTCAATTTCATTAGTGATATTGGTTTATTTAGGAGTTTTGTATCTTGTTAATTAAGCTTTGGCAATTCATATATGTCTAGGTAGGAATATGTCCATTTTTTTGTATTATATTAAAATATAGGTTCTCAGAGCTGGGCGTGGTGGCACACACCTGTAATCCCAGCACTTGGGAGGCTGAGGCAGGAGGATTGGTGCGAGTTCGAGACCAGCCTGTGTTACCAAAGTGAGCTCAAGGCCAGACTGAGCTGCATAGTGAGACCCTGTCTTAAAAGTACAAATATATATATATATATATATATATATATATATATATATATGTTCTCAAAATAAGTATAGATTATCTTCTGGATTTCTGCAGGATCTGTTCTGATTTCAATCCTTTTATTCCTTTTTTTTTTTTTGACAGAGTCTTACTATGCAGCTAGGCTGACCTGGAGCTCACTTTGTAGCACAGGGTGGTCTCAAACACACAGGGCTGGGATAATAGCTCAGCAGGCTAAGTGCCTGCCTGGCAAGCACAGGATTGGAGTATGGTCTCTGAGAGGCCCAGAGCCAGGTGTGATGGCACATGCCTGTAATCCCAGCACTGAGGAGGCTGAAACAGGAGAATCACTACAAGTCTGATCTGCATAGTGAGATCCTATAACAAATAAATACATTAAAAAAAATTTTTTTTTTGTCTTTTTGAGACAGGGTCTCGCTATGCAGTTGAGGCTGGCCTTGAGCTCACTTTTGTAGCCCAGGCTGGTCTCGAACTCGCACCAATCCTCCTGCCTCAGCCTCCCGAGTGCTGGGATTACAGGCGTGAGCCACCACGCCTGGCTTTTTAAAAAATTTTAAAGCTCAGTGAACCACCTGCCTCAGCCTTCCCAGTGCTGAGATTTTAGGCATACACCACCACATGCAATCACTCTGTTCATTCTTGATTGTATTAATTTAAGTCTGTCTCTCCCTTCCTTCCTTCCTTTCTTCCTTTCTTTTGATTATATTAGCAACAGGTTTATCTATTTTATTTAATCTTTCAAAGAACCAAATCTTTATTTCGTTGATTCTTTGTATTGTTTTCTTAGTCTCCATCACATTAGTTTCTGCTTTGATCTTTATGACTTCCTCCTTCGTATGAGCTTTGGGCTTGACTTGCTCTCCTTCTTATAGAAGCTTGAGATTTGACATTAAGTAGTTTATTTGAGGCCATGATGTTTGCCTGACAAGAGTATTCACCAGCGTAACTTTCCCTTGTAGGACTCCTTCCATTTGTCCCCACAAGTAGTGTTATATTGTTTGTGCATTATCATTTAATTGTAGAAACAATCTAATTTCTTCTTTAATTTCATGTGATCCATTGGTTATTCATGAGGGTGCTACCTAATTTCTGTGTGTTTATGAAATACTTGTGTTTCTTTTACCATTAACACCTAATTTTATTGTACTATGGTCTGATATTATGCATGGAATATTGATCACCTTAATTCCTTTGCATTTACTTAATCATGTTCTATAAGCTAGTATATGTTCTATTTTGGAGAATGTCCCATGTGAAACTGAGATATATATTATGATGTTGTGAGGTCACTCTGTGGATAGTGAACTAGGTTCATTTTTTTCAAAAGTTTGGTTCATTTCTGATTTTTTTATTGTCAATTTTTTTTTTTTGTCTCTAGTTGATTTATGTATTGCTGTCAGTGGGCACTGAAGTCACCCGTTATAAGTGTATTAGTGCTTATTTGATTTTTCATGTCCATTATTATTTTATATAGCTGATATATCTTGCATATGTATTTATGATTGTTATTTCCTCTTGGGTTGTTCCCTTTACAAGCACAGTGACCTTCCCTGTCTCTTTAATCAGTCTTAAGTTGAAATCCACTTTATCTATAAATAGAATAGCTACTCTTCCTTTTTTCCAGGTTTCTGTTGCATACAATATTGGGGGCCTTTTAAGGGGTGGGGGATTTCATTTTAGGGAAGGGTCTAGGTCTCACTACTAAATTGGACTTGTAGTGATCTACCTGCTTACAGCCCCGCAAGAGCTGGGTTTATAGGCATGCACTACCATGCCCAGTCCCCATTGCCATCTCAGCACACCCCAGGGGCAGGCAGGCATGGCAAGAATATTGTTTTCCAGTCTTTGACTTTCAGTCTATGAATTTCTTTATGAATTAAATGCAGCATAGGCCAGCAAGATGGCTCAGCAGTCTAAAGCACCTGCTTAGGGAAGCTTAGGTAGCTGCAGAGACCATGGTTCTATCCCTGGCACAACATGTTGCACCAGCCCCACCCCAGGGCAGGCTAAGCTGGCCATAATGTAAAAAATAAAATGAAATGAAATGAAAAAACAACAGCATATTGTTGGGCCTTGCTTCTTAATGCATTCTGAATCTGAACTGCATAGTGAGACCCTGCACCAAATACATTTAAAAAAAAAAAAAAAAAAAGGAGGGAAAGTAAAAAGAACAGAGCAACTGTTGCACCTCACTGGGGTGGAGGGTAGGGGATGGCCATGGAAATGAGGAAAAGACAGACAAGAGGCAAAATCTAGAGTCAGGTGGAGGTCCTCTCTCTCATGGTGGTTGAAATGCCCAAGAACTGTTTATTTATATCCTGTGAAGATTGATGTCAACCTCAACCTTTCTACCTACAGTCAGTTAAGAAGCTGCAATGGCTTATTTACATGGTTGGAGAGCTCTCTAAGTTCTCTGGCGGGTTTTGTCTTGCATGTGTGATTAATTTCCACTTTTAGCTGTTTCTAACAAAAAACAAGAAAAAAATATCTGCCCTCATAAAAAACAAAAACCATCAAAGAAAAAAAAAAAAAAAGAAGAAGAAGAAGAAAAAAAAATATTTATTTCAGGGTATATCCTTGTTGTAGACAGAGTAGAGCCCAGATCCATGTTGAGACATTCCAGCAAGACAGTCATGGATTTACAGCACAGTAATGGACAATCCCAGCCAGCCTGCACCTTTAGTTCCACTGCAGTTCAAGTTGGTTTCTTGTTGTGAGGCTGGAACCCGATTTGTTCAGCTTATAATATTCTGTGTCTCCTTGTCTTCCTGCCAACTTGAACGCCCTTTCACTCGGCCCTGACTCTGGGAGCCACTAGATGGAGTTATCCAGCAGTTGGTCTGAATTCCAATCTCACCTGGCTCCTTCTTATGAAGGCTACAGGCCAATCTCCCTCTCCTGGAAGACATCTGAACTCAAATAACTCACCAGTGACTACCCTCTGCTGCGTCCAGAGCTCCTTTCCACTGGTGAGCGCCACCGTGGAGGCCTGTGGGGTTGCCTGTAGTCACTATGCTTATGCAGCTGCCACTCCCACACAGTAAATCATGAGAAACAGCTGCTTGCCACCTCCCTGTTCTAGGTTGAAGTCTCTTTTCACTCTCACCAGAGGCTTACAGTTCTCTTTTCAGATCCTTGCTGGGTCTGGGATCCACTTCCCTCCTCTTCCTCTTGTTTCTATATTCCAGCATCTGAACACCAACCCTCAGAGAGGCTGTTTCCTGTTGTTCACCATTCCACCATTTTCCCAGAAGTCCTCAATACCCTAATTTTAGATTTCTGGACTACAGAACTATGAGAGAATATATTCTTATTGTTTTGTTTTTGTTTTTTATGTTTTCAGGGAGCCAGGGATATAGTTCAGTGGCATAAGTGCCTTCTGGCAAGTGCCAAGTCCTGTGTTTGATCCCTAGTATTGCAAAATGTAAATAAATAAATGTTTTTCTGGGGCCCAGGAGGATGGCTCAGTGGTCTAAAGCGCCTACTTAGGAAAACTTGGGCGGCTGCAGGGACCACGGTTCGATCCCTGGCACCACATGCTATACCAGCCCTGCCCTGAGGGCAGGCTGAGCCGGCCATAAAAATAAATAAACAAACAAACAAACAAAAGTTGTGAAAACAAGAAAAAACTAATTTTTTTTTTTTTTTTGTCTTTTTGAGACAGGGTCTCGCTATGCAGTTGAGGCTGGTCCTGCGCTCACTTTTGTAGCCCAGGCTGGTCTCAAACTTGCACCAATCCTCCTGCCTCAGCCTCCCAAGTGCTGGGATTACAGGCGAAAAGTCTTTTTTTTTTTTAATTTTATTTATTTATTTTTTTTCTTGTTTCAGAGTCTTTGTTTATTCAATCATTTTTATGGCCAGCTCAGCCCGCCCCGAGGGCAGGGCCGGCGCAGCATGTGGTGCCGGGGATCGAACCGCGGTCCCTGAAGACGCCCAAGCTTTTCCAAGCAGGCGCTTTAGACCACTGAGCCATCCCGCCAGGCCCGTGAAAAAAATAAAATTAAAAAAAATTTTAAAATAAATGTTTTTCCTTCTTTCTTTCCTGCTTTTTTTGGTACTAGAGATCAAATTCAGGACCTTGTGCTTGCCAGGCACACCCTGATGCCGCTGAGCTAGAGCCCTAGTTCTTCTTCTTGTTTTTTTTTTTTTTAAGTCCCTGGCATGACAATTTGTTATGAAAATCACAGGAAACTAATATATAATGTATTATATGACCATCATTATCATCATCCTAGAGATCTCTTAAGAAGAAAGACAAGAAGACCATAATCCCTTATTTTACAAATTTCAAGCGAAGGAAACTTGTTAAATTATGGGCCAAGTCCATGAGGGAATCCAATAGAAAGAAAGAGAGGAGGACCTAAGATGGCGGCTTGCCCATGCTTCCGTGCTTACCGGCGGCGTTGGCAAGGCAGCTGAAGAATGACTCTGCCAAGGAAAGTGGAACGCCGCTTTATGTGTTGTGAATGAAAAACTCTTGAGCACGAAGACAGTATTACCAAGAGATATAGTGAAAACCATTAAGAATAATAAAATGGGAAAAAAATGTTACAATGGAAAATATTTAGGGGCTGTGCAGATAGCTTGACCATCTCCATACCTGCCTGCTGCCCACCAGAGCTGTGCCTCTGACTCTGCAATGACGCTGAGTCCTGCCTGAGTTCCTGACAGATCTTCCTTATCTTCAAATTCCATCTGGATGGGATCATATGGTGGCAACCCCATGGGATAAACAATCATCACTGCACCTCGAAGCTGGTCCAAGGCATCTTTCAC
>PVJA010058106.1:0-10202 GCA_004027025.1 Myocastor coypus
CTTGCTGAGCCATCATGTCTGACCCTTGGCCAGAGTGGTGACCCCTTTTGTATCTGCATGGCCTGCGCCCTTCTGCTGTACCTGGCTCTGACCAGTGGGGGGGCCCAGTGGAGGAAGCTGTAGGTCTTCAGGGCTCTGCACATGCTCGTGTCTGCTGAAGGCTTCTGTGGGGTGTAGGGTGCACACAGCACAGCCAGGAGGTTAAGTTGCAGCTTCTGTTCAGCTCGCTGTACTGCTTTACAGTAAATGGGCAACGTAGAGTGAGCCTTCGGTTGGTCCACGCCCTGCCTCCCCGGCCTTTTTCCTGCTGTGGATGTCAGCGTAGAGGAGGAGGCCTCATGGGCATCAGCTTGGAAGCCTGGAGAGAGGAGTAAGAGCAGGAGCACTCACTCCTGCCCCACTCACCAGTCCCTACCGCGCCCCTGAATCTTTGCTTGCTTCCCTGCCTCTGCCCCCCAGAGCAGCCTGCCATCAAGGGTTGCTGGTTTCTCAGTGCAAAGATAGAGCTTGGAGAGCTTCTTCCTGAGGCTCATGGCTGCCAGGAGACAGTCGCATGCTTGCAGCGATCCTGAGTCACCTGTTGTGACTCGCTCAGTGTGTAGTAGCCCTCTGGGCAGGCGCTGTTGCCTGCCTGGTTTTCCTCCCCAGGAGGCCGAGCAGCTGGTGACCCTGGATTCTAATGTGACCCTTTCTTGTTGCGGCTCTGTGTCTGCAGACTGGACAGGGGCACTAGGTAACTGGCTCCCTGTGAGTCAGACCTGCTATTCTCCTCACCTTTGGGGAATACTGGGGAGCAAACCCAGGGCCTGGGGTCTTGGGCTGGGCTCAAATTCGTGACCCTCCTGCCTCATCCTCCTGGAGTGTGGGGATTCCAAGCATGGCCTCTTCCTTCTTGAGTTAGCTGTCTGGGTGCATTTAGGGGAATGTCGTGTTCCTTTACAAGCTCCTTGAATATTTTTAGGAGGTAGAATCCCGTGATTCTAGAGCACTCTGGAGAGCACAGGTCCTGTTGGTCTCCCCGAAGGGGTGCTTGGGATAGCATAAGAGTCATTAGGCACCCAGGGACCGCACTGAGGGATCCAGGAAGTGTTTAAGTTCTATTCTCAGAAAAGGTGAGAAAACCTTTCTCTTCCTCTACCTTTTATGCTGGAGAAGTGCTTTGGACTTCCCAGATCTTGAACTCAGGCAAATCCATCATGGCCTTAGCTCAGCTGTTGCATAGATGATTTTTTTCTCCTTTACTAAGAGGCTGGGGCAAACTACTGCTGTGTATGATCAATTTGTAAGTGAACTTTTGCAGTAGAACCTTTCACCTAGTTTAGCCATGGCCAGTCAGTGTCATTTATTTTCCTGTGAAAAAGGAAAAAGGAAGTATTTTAACTAGTGACTTGGACTTTTGTCAGTTTTTTTCCGAAACAGATAGGCTGTTCTCTAAACTAGCCTTATAGAGGTGGGAAAGAACTTAACTTTCTGCCTTTGGTGTTTTTCTTTTTCTTTTGGTAGCACTGGAGATTGAATCCAGGACCACGTGCATGTGAGGCAAGTGTTCTACCTTTGGGCTACAGCCTGAGCCCATTTTTTAAATGGAGGATCCAACTCTGGACCCTGTGCTTGCCAGGCAGGTGCTAATCCCACTGAGTTACCTCCCCAGCCTGCTTCCTTAGCCCTTTTAAAGAAAATTGTACTTCCAGATTGGGGGGGGGAGGGTCCTTACAAATTTGTCTGGGCTGGTCTGAAATTTGAGACCTTCCTCCCCCAGTCTCTCAAATAGCTGGGTGTAGAAACCAGTGCCATATACTCTGGTCTATCTTGATCTTTTTTTTTGTCTTTTTGAGACAAGGTCTTGCTATGCAGTTCAGGCTGGCCTTGAGCTCACTTTTGTAGCCCAGGCTGGTCTCGAACTCACACTGATCCTCCTGCCTGGCCTCCCACATGCTGGGACTACAGGTGTGCGCCACCACGCCCTGCTAGTCTATCTCGATCTTTTAAGTACTTTTGTTTTACTTTATCTTTTGAGATATTACTGTGTATTCCAGTCTGGCCTTGAGTTCACTAGTATTCCAGGCTAGTCTCAAACTTGAGAGGATCTTCCTGCCTCAGGCTCCTGAGTGGTGGGATTACAGGTGTGTGACACCACATCACGCTTTAAAAAGCTTTTTTTCTTTTTGGTGCCAGGGATCGAATTCGGTATCTTTTGCTCACCAGGCTTAAGCCGCTGAGCTATTTCCCCAGCCCTAACACCACAGTACACTTAACATTAAGTACCTTTAATTTATTTATTACTTTTTTTTAAAAAACTGTGTTTTGTGGGACCAGGGTTCCAACTCGTGACCTTGCGCTTGCCAGGCAGGCATTGGTGCCATGGAGCTATCTCGCTAGCCCCTAAAAAAACCCTTTGAGATAGGGTTTCATTGCAGTTCAGGCTGCTTTGTGTAGCCCAGGCTGGCCTCAAGCTTTATTGATATTCCTGTCTCAGCCTCCTCAGCACTGGGATTGTAAGTGTGCACCTTCACCTGGCCTGTTAAGTACCTTTATTTATTTGTCTTTTAGAGACAGGGTCTTGTTATGCAGTTGAGGCTGGCCTTGAGTTCACTTTTGTAGCCCACGCTGGTCTCGAACTTGCACTGATCCTCCTGCCTCAGCCTCCCGAGTGCTGGGATTACAGGCGTGCGCCACCACGCCGGGCTCTGTTAAGTACCTTTAGACAAGTGGATCCTGTGGACAGTTACGTAAGAATGGCCATCCTAGTTGTGAGTCTCTGGGTCAAGGGCTTTGAATGCACACATCATGGCCCCCTCTGGGAGGAGCACTTGGCGTTCTTCCATTTAACAATATAAAGACTGACCCAGAGAGGGCAGAGTCCATAGACCACCTAGTCTTGGTCTGGATAACTCCAAGTCCTGCACAATTTTCATCGTAAGGTGAAGTGGTAAGCTGGGTACAGTGGCAAATGCCTATAATCCTAGCACCCTGAGGCTGAAGGAGGAGGATTGCTGTGAGTTCAAGCCCAGCCTGGAATGCATAGTAAGATCCAATCTAAAAAAAAATAAAAAATAAAAAAACCCAAAAATTGAAGAAGCAAAGAAAAGGAATGGGGGAACATAAAAATGGAATATGAGGCGTGAGAAATTGTGGGTGCCCAGTGGTGGGTAGCTGCAGAGAGGGCTGGACCATGCTCGAAGGGGCAGGGAATGAAGAGGATTTGCCACCTAAGAGCTTCAGCAGGTGGTGCTCTCAGATTTCCTCCACTCACGTTTATTGAACACCTGATCAACGAGTGCTTTTTGAAGGATGCCGAGCACCTAGGTGATGTTACCTTATTCCTCAGGGGGCAGAGAAAAATGCAGTCAACTGAAGTATGTTGTCAGAAGGAACTTTTTCTGGCCAGGGAATCCTGACTGTGAATTGGGAAGCCAATTCATCCCAAGCAGCACAATACTCCACCTCAAATCAGCTCTCATTTGCTCTTAAACATGCAATCTAAAGACATGAGAATCTTTAGAATTTACCCCATGCCCATGGCTGCTCTTCTGGAAGGTTTATGTCTTGCAAATAGCATTGTTTTGCAGCTCTCCCCAGAGGATCAGCCTGCATCTTGGCTGCAGCAAAGGCCAAAGCCCCCCGCTTCTTTCCTAAGGCCACCCTTGGGGCCTGGGCACTGATGTCTCACACCCGGTGCTCTGGTCTTTGCCCAGCCCTGGGTAGGCTGGAAGAGGTAGAGGCCGTGCTGTTTGGCCCATCCTCTCTGGGGATTCTGGTGGTGGTGGTGGTGGTGGAGGCCCCCATTATTGCCTTAGGGATCAGATTGACTGTATGACCTGTTGGGCTTCTTTCTAAATCTTGAGACCATGGTACTGAGCCTGTCAGGACTTTGGAGCCCAGCTGTGACCCTGGAACCCAGGACCTTTCTTTATCATTTTTGCTCTTCTGTCTTCCTTAAGACTTTCACTGTCATATGTTACTGTATTCTGAACTGGATGTGCTTACTGGAGTCTAGTTTCTGCGTGTGTGTGTGTGTGTGTGTGTGTGTGCGTGCGTTTTCTTTTTGTATGAAGGATTGAACTCAGAACCTTGTGCTTGCCAGACAGAGGCTTTTACACCACTGAGCTATCTCCCCAGCCCATGTGTGTCTTTTTGAGACAGGGTCTCTGCAGCTCAGGCTGGCCTTGAGCTCTCTTTGTTGTCCAGGCTGGTTTTCAACTCATAAGGTTGTCCACCTGCCTCAGCCTCCCCAGTGCTGGGATTTCAGGCATGTGCTACCACACTCGGTTCTGCTTATTTTAGTGTTTTTTACTTGTCAAGACCTTTGGTTCACTTTGATTAGGTGCATTCAGACGAATTATGTCTCCTGAAAGTGAATCAAGCAGCTTCAGCTTCTGCTGTCTCTTCCTGCTGTATTAGTGGAGGTGATGCAGGTTGATCGTCATAGTTTGGACACTTTTTTCCCTTTTTTTTTTTGGTTGTTTTAAGACAGGGTATTGCTATGCAGTTCAGGCTGGCCTTGCGTTCAATTTTGTAGCCCAGGCTGGTCTCGAACTTGCACCAATCCTCCTGCCTCACGCTCCCAAGTGCTGGGATTACAGGTGTGCACCATCCTGCCTGTCTTCCAGCTCTTTTTTTTTTTGCAGGACCAGGGTTCAAACTCACGACCTTTCACTTGCCAGCAGGCACTTGTGCCATGGAGCTATCTCCTGAGTCCCCTCTCTTTTTTCTTTTATTTGGAGCCAGGGTCTTGCTAAGTCACTGAGTTGCCCAGGTTGGCATTGAACTTGTGGTCTTCCTGCCTCAGCCTTCCAGAGCACTGGGATTATAGAAATGCACCACCATGTGCCCAGCACATTTAGGATGGTGTCTAATGCTGATAAGAAAAAGTTCTTTCTGCCCATGATCACTGAGCCCAGAGGAGGTCATAAGCTTAGAGGTGATATGCGGAAAGGTAGGTCTACCATCTATCTACTCCTCACATAGACAGCGTGTATCTATGGCTTCTCAGCTTTAGATAGAAGTCTCGAAAGTAAAGGAATTTATGGCATAATTCCGCCTCTAGAAACTGAACATTTTCAGGCAGTCTGATCCTTTACCATTGGTAGGACTGACTGCCTGTCACTTTACCTGCCTCTCCCTCTGTCCTCCTGTGACGTATGTGTCCTGTGGGACAAATGCTGCTGGCTTTGCCTTGGCAGCCTCCAGGGCCTGTGGTGTGCCAGAAGAAACTCGGTGCTGTCACAGGCTGTCTGTCAGCCAGAGCGCAGGCTGGCAAGGCCCGGCTGGCTCAGCCTTTGCTCATGCAGTATTCATTTGCATACCAGCAGCCTCCGGCACCATCTCTGACTGTTGCTTCCTGCAGCTCCAGGTGCTGTTGCTTGTGTCGCCAGGATTTTTTGCAAGCTTTTATGTGGTCCAAAGGCTTGGGTATGGGCAGCAGGCAGGACAATCTGGGGTGGATACAGGTTGCTCCCTGATAGTAAAGAAAGGTACACACGGGGTTTGGCTGGCAACCTCACTAACACTGGGCTATGAGGAAGGCAGGAAGGGAACTAACCTCTCTGGAGCCTACTGTAAAAAGCATATGTTGTGTCTTGATTTCTTTTAATCTTCACAATTTCAGGCAGTTCTGTCCATGACACCTACTTCGAAGGCTGGGGGGAGGGAAGCTTGTAGGGGTACGCATGTGCCTGGGCTCCCTTATTGGGATAATGACTTGCCTGGGATCCCTTGGCTGCTATGTAGGGTAGCTGACTTACATTAAGGGCATCCGGAAGAAAAGCGGTTAATGCTGGAAGCAGTTAAGGCCACTGTGACTGGAGCAGGTGACCTTGGGGTGTCCTTAACTTCCTCTGGGCCTGAGTTTCCTCACAGATGCGGTGAATAGCATAATGGTCCCACTCGCCTTGCTTAGCCAGAGCTTGTAGGATTCTGCCAGGCCTGTCATGAGCTCACAGCAGCACCCCGAGTGCTGCCTAGGTAACATTACCGACTGTGCTTCTGGACCTTGACGGAACTGTCCGCTCTCGCGGGGCACATGTATGGCTCCAGCTGTGCAGGGAGTGGAGGGTGGGTTTCTCTGCAGTATCTGTGAATTAGAGAGCACAGTGGTGGCTGCCAGGAGAAGCCCTTTCCTGTCCCTGGCCCCGCTCGCAGCCAGCCGCGTCTGAGGCCGACTCCCCTCCCTGCTGACAGCTTTCCCCTCTGCTGCTGCTTGTCTCAGTCCTGCCAGCCTCATGCCCAGGTGCTCTGTGCTCTCCTTGTGCACCAGCAATTCCAGAGATATCCTGAGTCAATTTATCCGTTCATCTCATCTCTGCTGGCCCCTCCCCGGTCTCAGGGCAGGGACAGGCTCGAGGACACAGATGGCCTTTTCCATTTCCTGGTGAATCTGGGGGCTTCAGAAGGTACAGTGCTGATACATACAGCAGATAGGGAGGAGATGATGAAAGACAAATGGCACAGTCGCCATCATGGCGTGAGAGTTGGTGGCAGGCCAAGCGCCGGGGTAGGTACAGCCCTGTGTCATCTGCAGGTTATAGATTGGGACCCAGAGGTGCCAGCATTGTGTCCAGAGACACTCAACACGTGGCTGAGAGGGCTGGAGAGGAGCCCAGGCTCCTGTGGGCCTGCCCAGCAGATACAATTTGAACTGTGTCCTGCACCTGTGATGGGATTGCCATGACAGAAGCAAAGCTTAGAGTTAAGAGTGAGCTCAGGCTGGGCGGGGTGGTGTTTGCCTGTTGTCTCAGCACTTGATAGGCTGAGTCAGGAGGATCTCAAGGTGGAAACCATTCTGGGCTATACAGCGAGTTCAAGACCCATCCTCAAAGCGAGATCCTATCTGCATCAGAAAGGAAAAGAAAAGAAAAAAATAGCCCAACACCCCGAGGCGGTGAATCAGCGCTCTGGCCGAACTGGGGCTGAGTTCAGTGCTCCAGGCTCTGCCTGGGTGCTGGGAGGTGCGTAAGGTGTATTCCTTGCCCCCCAAATCTGACGGTAGCCGGGGAGACAGACACACAAATAGATGATCTCAGGGCAGTGCTAAGAGCTGTGCTGACCGTAAGTATAGGGTAGAGAGGGAGCAGAGGAACATCTTAAAGGCGGGTTAGCAGCAAAGCAGCAGCTGCAGCAACCAAGCCTGTCTGTGTATTTCACCCAGGTTAGGCACCCCTCAGGCAGTGCCACCCACATCCAGGGCAGAGCACCCTTAAGCCCAGCACACATATCCTAGATGCAGCTACCTCCGGAACCGCCCCCACCATGACAATATGTGGTTTTGTGGGGACATGTAGGTACAAGCCGTGACGCTGCACATAACACATCTCAATTCTTTCAGTGTTTCCCGCATCTCTTGGTCTATTCTAAAAGAATAGCATGAACAAAGACATGGCCTATGTGCTTTTGTTGAAAGCAGGTTTTTTTTTTTTCCTGTGTCTGAAATATGCCAGGGGGGATTTACAGAGGGGTGTGTGTGTGTGTGTGTGTGTGTGTGTGTGTGTGTACACCCAGAGCAACAGGAGGGAAGTAGTACAGTGTTTTAGGCCTGATGATCAAGCAGGACTACTGAGAGTCAGACAAAATCACTGTGGAAGGAGCCAGCCAGCTCTTCTGCTAAGGGCCACACAGTAGGCCTTGTAGGTTTCCTGAGCTGGGCTCCGTCTCTGATGCAGCCCCTCAGCCCCGTAGTTGTAGTGTGAAAGCAGCTGAGGAAGCAGGTGGGCGTAGCAGCCTTCCAATACTGCTTTGATTTATGGACCCAGAAATTTGAATCTCATGTGATCTCCCCCCCCACCCCATCCCCTGAGAGTCTTCTTTGGATTTTCCCTCCCGAGATTCTGAAGTTGTAAAATTATTTTTTTACATACAAAATTGGATTTAGCCACTTGTTTAGGGTTTGCCCAGCCCAGGGCAGTTGGTAACAGGATAAGAGACTGGACTAGAGGTTGACAGTGGGTGCTGACAGTGCCAGGAACATTTGGCAAAGAGGAGCTGATTAGAGGCAGGTGATAAGGGGAGGGAGGGGCTCCAGGTGAAGTTTCTGGTTAGGCGCCTCCCACTCCGCCTTGTTCCTGGTGAGCCAGGAGTATGGACAGAAACCCAGAGGCCGAGGATGCTGCCGAGGAGGCCTCGGTGTTGTTGGCCGTCCTAGCTGTCCCTGAGCATATCACTGTGTCACTTCTTGGCTGCTATGGCTTCCAGGTGTGCTGGGCATGAGGTGCTCCTGTGACAG
Organism: Myocastor coypus; assembly: GCA_004027025.1. NCBI lineage: Eukaryota > Metazoa > Chordata > Mammalia > Rodentia > Myocastoridae > Myocastor > Myocastor coypus. The sequence goes on from PVJA010058106.1 coordinate 8,219, forward strand.
ACAGGGACCGCATGCCTGCCTTTTGTCAGGATAACAGGGAAGGCTCATCTGGGGAGTAATTTTTTTTATAAAATTTCACATTTCCAGAGAAGTTGCAAGAACCTGACTAGGAGCTCTCATTCCTGTTAGACTTAGATTTATGATTTATTAATTAGATTTTGTCATTTACATTTTGCTCCCATTGCTTTTTGCTACCTTGAGCAACCTGTTAGCAAGCTGAACACATGGTGTCTCTTTATCCTAAACACTTTTGTGGATTTCTGAAGAGCAAGGATACAGTCTTCAGAGCCACAGTGCAGTGGCAGGCATACCCAGAAGCTTAACATCAATGTAGTGGTCTGGTTATTTGTGAAGCATGCCCTCTGCCTGTGGCTGTTGCTTGTGGGTCACAATGTTCCCGGCATTGCATTGCATGTCCCTGCAGTAGGTAGGGACTTGCCTCTCTTCAGGCCCCAGGCTCTTTGTGGGATTCTCTGGCACTCGTGCAGGGGCTGCCCCATGGGCTGAGCAGGACCAGCAGCTGCCCAAGGCAAGAGGAATGCCAGGGCTCAGGGCTCACCTACTGTCTCGAGCTAGAGGATGGGGATGTTAGCTGCTGCTGTCCTCTGCTACCTTTGTGAGAATATTAGTTGCCTAAACAGCACAGCAGCTGAAGCCCATGAGATCTATTATAGTTGCAAAAATGTTCTCTCTTTTAGCTTTCCTCTCTCCAGAGAATCTCTACCTATGGAAAATGAGACCCTGTGAGAGGTTTCTCCCTGCCTCCAGGCTTAATCTGGAAAATAAAATGAAATGAAATCTGAGTAATTTAGTTTGGAAACAAAATGGGAGGTATCCTACTGCTTCTGAATCAGGGCAAGGATGGATTTTCTTTTTGTCTTTTTTTTCCTGTATTTTAGGGAAGGGCCCAGGGGACAGGGTGTTCAGGGTCTCACTACTAGATTGGATTTGTAGTGATCCACCTGTTTACAGTCTCCCATGAGCTGGGATTACAGGTGTGTGCCACCACGCCCAGTCTAAATTGCCATCTCAGCACTCCCTGGGGTGGGGGCCAGCATGGCAGGCCCGGGGATTGAACCCCAAGCCCCTGTGCCTGCTTGTGGATTTTCTTTTTGGTACTTTAAACAACTAAAGCTAAAAGTAGGGGAGTGTTTAATGCATCTCTTATTTCCTTGCTGGGAGCTTGCCTAGTTGAGTTGAGAGTGGGGAAATGAATCTGTATACTCAGCTCATGGAGAAAGGAGTAAAGAAAGCTCTTTGCTCAGTGGATGCAGGGGATTGATTGTACTGAGCTGAGCTCTGCTCCTTACACGACGCCTCTTTGTTGTCAGCCTTTGCATGTGTGATTAGGGCCCTCCTTCACTGGGTTCAGCTGATAAAGCCTTTTCCCTCTTCTGGCAGGGTGTAGTGTTGCACACCTGTAATCCCAGTTACTTGGCAAGCCAAAGCAGGAAGATCACAAGTTCAAGACTAGCCTGGGCAAAGTGGCGAAACCCTGTCTCGAAGTAAAGTAAAAACGTCAAGATGTAGCTCAACGATAGAGCGCCTACCTCACATGTACAAATCCCAGGTTTAGCCTTTAGCACTGAAAAACGAAAACCACTGCCACCACCACCAAAGATGCTCATTCTTAGTTGGGCGTGGTGGTACACACCCGTAATCCCAGCACTTGGGAGGCTGAGGCAGGAGGATCAGTGTAATTTCAAGACCAGCCTGGGCTATAAAAGTGAGCTCAAGGCCAGCCTGAACGGCATAGCGATACCCTGTCTGAAAAAGACAAGACAAAGATAATCATTTTTATGACCCACGAAGTTAAGAATAAGGGTTTTCAGGGTCTCCAGGCTATAAAGCCCAGTGCTCAGCATGGCCAGAGCAAGTGGCTGTCATGGGGGGACACACTTGCGAGTTGCCACTGCATGCCCTGGCCTCCCAGTGTCAGTGAGAAAACCTTAACCCTACTGCTACACAGTCAGCTCCTCCGGGG
>PVJA010058107.1:0-10206 GCA_004027025.1 Myocastor coypus
TCTTCTTCTTCTTCTTCCTCTTTCTCCTCTTCCTTCTTCTCCTCCTTTTCCTCCTCCTCCTCCTCCTCCTCCTTATTCTTGTGTTGGGTCTCACTATGCAGCTCCGACTCATAGCGATCCTCCTGTTTCCTGCCTCCCACGTTCTGGGATTACAGGCATGCACCACCATGCCGGGAACTCCTCACCAGCTCACTTAGTGATTTTTTCCTTTATGCTCCATTTCATGAACCATGGTGAAACTTCCATAATTCCTCATCCAAGGGCAGTGCAGTGCCTGATCCTTCCCACCTAGCCCCTTCTCTCCCTTCTCCCTCTCTCCATTCTGCACACTTCCAGACTCAGAGGTGTGATGTGGACAGGTAACATGCTTTGATGCCAGACCAACCTCAGTGCTAATCACATCTTCTATGCTTCCAAGCTTTGGGAAATTGGTAAGTTTTTTCAAATTTCTTTGTATGTCCTTTTTCCCCAACCATTTCTAAAAGGGTTATTGCTATACTCTACCCAAGGATGCAAATAATAATTAGGTGTTGGTAGTGTTCCACTCACTGTTCTTATTTTTTAATGTAGTTAGTAAAGGATCTATGGGGTCTCACTATGTAGATAGGACTTGTAGTGATTCTCCTGTTTTCAGCCTCCCAAGTGCTGGGATTACAGGTGTGCACTACCATGCCTAGTCTTACTCGCTGTCTCAGCTCACCTGCACAACATGCCGGGGATCGAACCCTGGCCACTGTGCACTGCCTAAGCAGGCACTTTAGTCTGCTGAGCTATCTGGCTGGCCCTCACGCTTCTCACTGGAGTCAAGCTTTTCACATGCATTAGCTCATCTAGTTGTAAGTAGCTTTAAAGGGCCATAGTATCACTTCTATTATGCCATCAGAAAACACAGAGAATACATTATATCATGGTTGATGAGGCTCCCGTGTCCTTCTAGATCATGGGCTTTCTGAAGATAAAACTAGCTCCTTTCTCTTTATTTAATAAAATTTAGCATATAGTAAGTTCTATATCACTACTTTTTCAAAGACATCATTTCTATACAAAGTTGGATATTATACGACATTTTCTTACATGCAATTTCTTGATTTGCTAGTAAGTTTCCATGGCCATATATTGGAGTAATCTAGCAACGATCAATGCACAGTTGAGCTTTAAAATGCTAACCCAGTGTATTAAGACAAATATAGCAAATTACATTGCAATAAAGTTTCGTACATATTTTTAACTAGATGCTAATTTTATCTCCACATTGACATGTGTTTTTGTTAGTATTGGTGTGGCACAGTGCAGGATTAAAAAGGAACAGATTTTTAATAAGGAAAAAAGCAGAGTAAGAAGTTTATCGGAGGTTCAGTGAAATTATCCTTATTGCTAAGTGGTACCAGAGGGGTCACATGGTGAGGGCTGACTTTACTGTCAAAAATTGAAATTGACATTCGAATGGTAGCTATCTAACAGAACTCAAGATACTCCACTAGGCCTGTGCCCCTGGTCTGGAAGTTAACTCAGAGTATGGAAAATCCAGTAAGAATTAGGAGGGCTGAGGGCCCCATGGCAAGATTGCTCTGCCCTCCAAATCTGTTTCCTGCTGATCTAAGCGTGCTGAGAAGGCACAAAGGGAAGGGAAGCTCAAGTATTGCTTGTCAGAGATTATTTTTTACTATCCTTCTTCACGTCAGCAAAACAAAAGTCAAGACTCCAACAGCAAACAAGAAAAGGAATTTGGAAAGAGGAAATAAAATAGAACTGTTAGGTTATGCAAAAACTATGTTTGGCAAAAAAGAAGTCGAACAGACAGACAATAACAACAATAAAGCTCACAAACTTCTAATTTCATTGGGCATTGATTGGATCCACTTTGTCGCACTCGTTTCTCTCTTAAAATCTGTCTCACATCATGAGCTGAGACTTCTCTCTTGAATTTCACATGCAGGCATTCACTAGCCAACTACACAACTCGCTTGGCAGTCTCTCAGAAAATTCAGCCTAACGTCAACAAAAACTAATTGCTTTTATTTTCCCTCTGCTTTGCTACCTTCATTTCTCTTACCTTTTCAAGCTTGCTGGATGACCTCGTGCTAAGCCAGTGACCCAGGATTATCTCACATTTCCCCATTTCTTTGTGCTCTGTACTTCCTGGAAAAGCCTTACTCATGATTTCTGAGGTGTGTGTAAAACCAGGTTACTTTTTCTCCCTCTATTCTCACTGCTTTTGTTCACACTCACATCATTTCTTGACTTGAAAATGCAATAGCTTAATCATCACAGTATCAATTTCTTCACCTACATCTTATGCAGTGGTCCTCTTTCCCTTCCTTTCTCCTTTATGTGGAAAAGTTTTAAGAAATAAAATCGTGTTCATGGCCAAGTAGAACTCCATAACATGGCAGTTTCACATTTGATATATCCATTCATCTGTTGATGGATATATGGGGTGCTTTCAAGGTGTAGATATTGTAGATTATGCTTCTGTAAACATGCATAGATGGATTACTATAATAAAATGTCTTTAAATCTTTTGGGCGGACACAAGAAGTGGAACAGCTGGGTAAAATGGAATTTCTAATTTTAGTTTCATGAGGAGTCTCCATACTGATAACCATAGTGGTTGTAGTAGTTCGTATTCTCGCCAACAGGGCAGATGGGTTCTTTCTCCCCCACAGCCTCTTCAGATTTTGTTATTATTTGATTTTGTGACGATGGGATGGTCATTCACTGTAGGAAAATGACTGCACCCTGAAACCATAGGCCAAGTGAAATAAATTAGACACAGGAGCCTAACTATCACGGCGTTTCTCTTATATGAGAAACCTAGGGTAAAGATAAAGAATAACCACAAGAGGTAAGTATTAGGAACTAGGGAGATAGATTGTTCTCAAAGGAGGAGGGGATAAAAAGATGAAAGGAGAAGGGCGGGAAGAAGAAAAGGAATTGGGGTGTGTTATGCGCATGTACAAATGTCACAAAAGGAATGGAAACATTCGTACTACAAATAGGATTTTTAAAAAAGGAGAAGAAAAAAGAAAGGACCAAGGGTTGGGTAGGGGGAAAGGAGACAAAAGAGAGAGGGAAAGGGACAAAAAAGGGAACTGAGAAGTGTCATATACATGAACCAACTTTCTACAAGGCACGTAAAAATCTCATTTTCTATCAAATGCATATTTTTCATCTTTCTATCCATTTTTCTGGGAGAAACTAGAAATATTTGGGTTGAGACATGAAAAATACCTTCTTTTAATATCTACAAGGCATATTACGCATCCCACACACGTATTACTCAGCTAACAGAATACAGCAGAAGTGAAATTAAAGCTCTTTCTGTAATCCTTTCAGTAGTTAAATCTGATTTGTCCTGTGTGTTTGGATTAATAATCCTATTTCAGAGTGCCCTTCCGTTAGGAAAGTTAGGCTAGCCTGACTTGAAGTAGAATTTGGAAAAAAAGTAAGATTGCGAGAGCTTGGTCCGCCTGTCTGCTACAGCAAGAAAACCCGCTGGCTACCCCTCGAGGGGCAGGGGCACAGAAAGGAGTGTTCATAGGTCCTGGCAGGCCTCCCCATGCCACGTGCTCTTCTCCGGGTCTGCCTTTTGCTTCTCTGTATTGTGCATCTTTGCTTGGATTTCTTGGACAGCGCTGTCCTGGCAAGACCACAAAATGCTGAGAACTCTCACCGTGGCTAGCTTTATATTAATGTTGTTACTGTCAGGCAAAAGGAAGTTAAGTCTAGAAGTTTGCCAGAGTGGCAGAATGAGTATGAATTGCTACAGTGTTAAAAATGATTAATTTGCTAATTTGTTTGTGAAATCCTCTGCCTAGGCTATTTCTGAGTCTAATTAGCTAAACTGAAATTAAGCTAGGTGAACTTGACTTTTCTTTAGCAGATCTGCTGGAGTTTCTGACTCATTCTCCATAGGATGTGATAGCGCTGAAATTCCAATTTGTGACTCTCACTTTTTTTTTTGAAACCTTGCAAGACAACTGATTATTTTTGGCATAAACTTTACGTGAAGTGACTCTTTCACATACTGCATTGTCCTTGTGCTCTCTATGCCCTATTCCTGCTACCTTTGAGTGTTTCCACCCTCACCCACCCTCCTCTTGCCTAGCAAGTTATTGTTAATCTTGGCTGTGTTCACTCAGGGAAAGCCAGTACCAACACCAACCCGGCAGGGGGCGCTCTCCTCACTATTAGCGCTTCTCCCTTCCCATTGAGTATGGGATAGGTGACATCTCTTACCTCTGCTCTCAAAAGTGAATGCAGGACCAACTTTGGTCTGCTGGTGGAGTATTTCCTGAACTTATTCACCAGGGCAAATCAAAGTCACAACTTGTGAATTATGTTACTGTTTCCCTCTGGCCTCATACAGCACCTAATTCTTAGTGGCTTTGTTGACTAAATTTAAGAATAAAATGTAGATCCATGGAAATGTTGCTTTTAGTGAAGTCAAATTATTTTCTACAGATGCTCCAGTACTTCTTTTGAATGCTCATCAGATGTCAGATTTGGACCAAGTATTTCCTGTAAACCATCATACACTTCTAAGGTAAGAAATTATCCATGAAGTTCTGCGATATCTTAATAGACATTACAACAAGAGGATATTTAACATGACTATAGATGAAGACTTACTACTCAATGTTAAGAGAGAGTTTATGAGGTACATAGCAGAAGCTCTTTACTTCCTGTGGGGTAAGATCCCATTCTGACTGCATTTTCTCCACTGTTTCGTACAATGTACACATTGTCATACATCACCCAACTAGACACTAACAAGGTTCAACTTATTTAATAATTCTTATTGAAATTATGAAGTGATTCACAAAACATTTCTGTTAGGGCACCCACAAACATACAAGAACTGGCAGAGTAGGATAATGTTCTCCCATTCTCAAATCACCATCTTGTTCCAGTTTGCCAGCCTTGACTCATTCAATGAAAGTATGTTTTCTTAGTTGCAGTAAATTGTTTTGCCATCTTTCATGTCAACCAAGAATGAAAGGTTGGCTTCCAGATTTCTGCAGTGTCCTAAAATGGAGCTCTCTCAGCGATTCTCCCGTAGCGATGAACTGAATCTGCCACTAGATGTCACCAAATTTTCAAACAATTGGCATTAAAGAACAATTTTGATGAAAGTTGGCTTGAAACCCAAGACGTTTGTGCTGTTTTCTGCGGCGTTCACAGAGGAAGTAATACAATGGCCATTCATCTTAGTACATTTGTGTTAGTATTTTTTTATATTAGTATTTTTTTTTCGCAATTTATTTTGCCTTATTCTGCACTTTTCATTTCGAAGCAGGGCTTACAGTGCATGAATGGTGCTTTTCATAATGCAATGCTGATTTTGTGTTCTCTTATGAAGATGCGAAAAGTATTCAGAAATGCAAACAATATATACTTAATAGCCTTTCTGTTACAAAAAGCTAATAGAAATTACACTATGAATAAATTTTACTTAGGAGATTCCATTTCCATTTCTCTTGGGGAAAATGGGTATTTTATTTTAATGTTCCTTTGCAAATGGCTTCCAAATCTCACAACTTCTGGGTATTCTAGAACTTTGCAGCAGTCTTATCAACTTTTCAGAAAGCGCTGTCCAATCATTGTCATCCATTATAAACGCTTGCATATGAACTCCTGATATTATGCTAGTCATACTTTATCATGGGGCTGAACATGCATCTGATTTTTTTGCAGAAGAAAGGTAAGATTAAATGTAAGAAAAGATAATCAGCGAAGCATAGCAATCTTACACTTGCATATTTTATAATCTCTGATCACAGCAGGAATAATAGTTATCTAGTTGTATATTTGAATAGCAGGCTTTCAAAATCTCAAACAAGACTTAGTGTTATTATGAACTGATGCATGTTCCTCATTTATGGTTTAGAAAAGATTTTTAATGAGCAGAACTTTTTGCAAATGACTGATGTCTAGAACTAGAAATCTCATTTTCTATCAAATGCATATTTTTCATCTTTCTATCCATTTTACTGGTAGAAACTAGAAATATTTGGGTTGAGACATGAAAAATATCTTCTTTTAATATCATTATCTTATCAGATCTATCTTATTTACATACTACTCATGGAATAGAAGTTTTCTTTTTCTGTGATAGTCCATTTGTTCTCCTATGAAAACAGATATAACACACATTCCAAAATAGGACAAGGATTATAATGTGTGGTCAGTGCTTGTTAGTCTTCAAGACTGCTAGCAAATCTAAACCCTGAGCTTGCTTGGTCTAGCCTGGGGTCTTCTAGCCCTCTGAGGCTACTTCTGTGATATTTGAGGATTCAAGGGGACTTTTACTCTCCTGAGTCTAGGTCAGAGGAGACACTGGTTGTTTGTTATCATGGACAAATAGATAAGAATGAAACATTTTACCCATGCCAACAGATGGAAGAATGACAGATAAAGATTTGTAAATAAGCAAGGATACTCAAGATTGCCCTATTGAGGGAATGATATGATGCGATTGTTACTTTGGTCATACCGATAGAGGGAACAAAGGCAGGGCTGGGTAAACATTTAATGAGTTGACTCATAGAAGCATTTTTAACGGTGTATAGAAGGTCTTTTTTCTACTATTAGGTGGTTTATGTTACTATCCCTATAAAATTATATTGTCTTTTGGACAGTAAAATATGATGGTGTACAATCAGGACCACATGCTTAAGTCTTTTCCAGAGTGGCTGAGTTTTAGTGATGGTTTGTTGGTCATATTCTCTTGATGGTCGACTTTGGTCAACTTTCACTGATCACAGGCTTGGAGCTAAGGGAAAGTTGATTTGCTACCCTTTATTTCAAGCAAAGATAAGTAGAAATGACCTCAGAAGAAGAAAATGTCTATGTACTTGCAGGGGAATTCAGTATGATTGAAAATACAAATAGTAGATAGAAACTGAAGTTAAAGTATTTACTATAAGGAAGTTTAAGACCATGAATTTTGCCTTTGAAATTTACTATGTGTGCGTGTGGGTCTCCCACTTGGGATCCCCCTCCTGTCCCTCTCTCAGACAGGGGCTTTCTTTCCCTCAATAAATATATTCTGCTCATTAAAAAAAAGACAGAAATTTCCTATGCAGTTGATCCTCCAACAGAGGCGCTCTATGGAGGATGTGAATTTCACATGATCATTCCCTTCCAGGAATTGTGTGACATCCACAGTTCTGAATATTCTGAATATTGCTCTAAGTATTTCTTGTCACTATAAGGAAATTTCTGTTTTATTTCTTTACTTGTGCTGCAGAATGGAGACTTTGGAAAACCAATCGTTGTCTTACGCAGCCATGAATGTATCTTTGGTACGATTCTGGAAATTTACATATAGAAGGGCCACATACACTTAAAATATTAAATTATAAAAGGAGAGCGTTATGTCTGACAAGCTGAAGGATAAGCTCATCCAGTATTTTTCCTGGTATCCATCTATGACGTGTCCTGAAGCAGATTTTATGAGACTAGCAGGTGACATATGACTAGGGGGTCCATCGCGCACATTTACTCCCAGCCAGAACAGATCTGCTACCTCTGCTTTACAAAGGGAAGTGTAACTGGGCTCCCAGGGCAGCCCTGCTTCATCTTGGTTCTCTCTATTACAATTTGGTTGATTTCTACAACTTACTTAAGCTTACTATTGCCAGCTTTCTTCATCTCATGGAAACCGAGGATAATACTATCACTTGCCTCAGGGTTGGGCTTGTTTTGAGTCTAAAGGAAGGAATAGATATATTTTAGAACTGTGCCAGGAACAGAGTAATGTTCAATAAATATTGGTTATTGCTATTATTACAGTTATTATAATGGAGTTCAGCCCACTAATTCCTTTGAAAAATAGAACAGTTTCTTCAGCCAAGAAATGTTGAAACCAACCAATCAAGACTATTAAGATGTGAAAAAATTCTCTTTTCTTCACTGAACATTTTGCCCAATAAATTTGGAATGAGTTCCACACATCAGAACAGTGAAGTGTATGGGTCACAGTGCTCGGTGAACCCTGATGAATTATTCTTTGATGAATTGTCATTTTCTATTCTTAAAAGAGGCATTAAGAATTTATAACAACGTTCTAGTTGCATTACCATTTGGATGGCATGTTTATGCTAATTTCTGCTGCCAATCTTAATTACCAGCAGTTAAACTCATGAAAAAATAATTTTGCCCCCAATCTCTTGTCTAATTCACCTTGCTTCTAGAATATTTCAATTTCCTCTTGGTTCACTTGCCGCACATATCAGATGATTTATTCACCAAGCACTGAAAACCCATGTCACTTTCCCTTATTTTCCAGGCAGCTACTGACTGCTTTTGGTTGTTTTGTGGCCATTCAAGCATTTTCCATAGAAACTTAGAGGTCATCTGGTCTTCCAGATCACACATATTGCTGACTTATTTTTATATGCTGAGGGACAAGTGGTCCTCCATCTGTTACTTGAAGGCCAGATTCTTGCTTGGGAAAAGCTTGTACTATAGCCAGGTGGCACTTTATGCAGAGCCAAGAGTAAAGTGAGAAAGTTTTCCTGGTTTTTAGGCTGGTAGGTAAAGCCTATGCTATTACATGTGCAAGGCACAAGCTGTATAACAGTGGGATTGAGGAAAGAATTTAGATATCCTTACATCTAAAACACACTTTGGCATATCCTTTTGTTCCCAGTCATTTACTCTTGCAAATTAAAGTGCCACAAAAAGCATTTGAAATAAGCAAAATGAGAAGGTAGCCTCGAATACATGGTGATCTTCCTGCCTCCAAAACTGGGATTAAAAGTTCAATAAAGCCATTCAATTCCATTCAATTCCACTCCATTTTATTCCATATCATTATAATTTATTCCATCCCATTCCATCTTCCAAAACATTTCTTTCCACTTCCATTTCAATCTAATCCACTCCATATTTGATTTCATTCCGCATTCATAGTATTCCGCTCCACTACACCCCACCCCACCCCTTCCTGTCCCGTCCCGTCCTGTCCCATCCCATCCCATTCTCATTTCATTCCATTCCACATTCCTTTCCATTCTGTTCCATTCCATTCTGCATTTCACTCCATTCCATTTCATTGTACATTCCAGTGCATTCAATTCCACAATCTGTTCCATTCCATTCCATTCCATTCCATTCCATTCCATTCCATTCCATTCCATTCTTTTCCATTGTATTCCACTCCATCCACTTGACATTGCATGCCATTCCATTCCATTCCATTTCATTCTATTTTTTTAATTTTTTTTTAAAATTTTATTTCTTTTTCTTGTTTCAGAACTTTTGTTTGTTTATTTATTTCCATGGCTGGTTCAGCCTTCCTCGACGGCAGGGCTGGCGCAGCATGTGGTGCCGGGGATCGAACTGCGGTCCTTGAAGCCGCCCAAGCTTTCCCAAGCAGGCGCTTTAGACCACTGAGCCATCCCGCCGGGCCCCTCATTCTATTTTTAATCCCAATTTCCATTGCATTGCACTGCACGACACTCCACTGCACTCCACTGCATTGAACTCCACTCCACTCCACTCCACTCCACTCCACTCCATTCCATTCCATTCCATTCCATTCCATTCCATTCCATTCCATTCCATTCCATTCCATTCCATTCCATTCTATTCCATTCCATTGCATTCCATTTTTTTTCATCCCAACTTCTATTGCATTGCGTTGCGGTCTGTTACATTCTGTTCCATTCCATTCCAATTCTACTCCGTTTCATTCCATTTTATTCCACTGCACCCCATCCCACACCACTCCACACCACTCTACTCTACTCCGCTGCACTCCAATTCATTCCATTCCACCTTCCATTCTATTCCATACCATTCCACTATGTTCCATCCCATTCTACACTATTCTACTAACATTCCATTCCATTCCATTCCATTCCATTCCATTCCATTCCATTCCTTTCCTTTCCTTTCCTTTCCTTTCCTTTCCTTTCCATTCCATTCCATTCCACTCTGCATTACACATTCCATACCATTGTGTTCAGTTTAGTTCCATTCCATTCCATTCCATTCCATTCCATTCCATTCCATTCCATTCCATTCCTTTCCTTTCCTTTCCATTCCATTCCATTCCATTCCATTCCACATTCTATTCCATTCCATTCCACTCTGCATTACACATTCCATACCATGTGTTCAGTTTAGTTCTGTTCCATTCCATTCCATTCCATTCCATTCCATTCCATTCCATTCCATTCCATTCCATTCCATTCC
>PVJA010058108.1:0-10202 GCA_004027025.1 Myocastor coypus
AAAAAAAAAAAAAACAAGTAATGTTTATTGAAAGTGTTAATGTTTAATTGTTTGATCAATCTTATATATCTATATTAATCTAAACTGATCTGATGATGAAAATATGTAATATAACCATTGTTAAATTTAAACAATAAAAACATTAAATCATACAAAAATTTAAAAAATAAATAAATAAAATTTTTACTTTAACAAATTTTATAGGCTTATATTTAAAATTTGAGCAACTATGTTGAAGACAGAAATGTGCAATATAACAACCACTATTGACTATATATGCTATTGTTTTTATTAAATTGCATATTGCTTCAATAAATAAAAAGAATCATTGGAGGGCTTATATTATTTTGTTTTGATTTGAGACAAGTCTCATTATATAGTTCTGGCTGGGCTTAAGCTCACTGTGTAGCTAGCTCAGTCTTGTCCCAAGCTCTTGACCATCCTCCTATCTCAGCTTCTTGAGTGCTGGTATTATGACAAGTGCTGGATTACAACCCTGCACCACCATGACAAGCCCATGAATCATTGTGTTACGTTTAACCTTTCTCAACATGTTAGTACTTTCCAAGAACCTTGGGCCAGAACAGTGAAATACAGTTACATGTCAAGAGAGGAGACTGGGCTGGGATGTAAAGCACAGTGGTAAAGTGCATGCCTAGCATGTGCAAGGACTTGGGTTCCACCCCCAGCACTTCAAAAACAATGAAATTAGTAGAATGTAGGTCCTACTTTCCTTCGTGGACCTTGTTTTCCTCTCTGAGATCCATTCCAGTACTAATGCTTGGAACTAAAGTCCAACAACTACATTATACTCAATCACGAACTGAACACATATGAAACAGATGACCAACATTTGTATTATAAATTTGTTTTTGTTTTGTGCTACTGAGGATGGTACTCAGGGCCTTCTTACTGAGCTATACTGCCCACACTGGGCTCAAATTTACAATCTTCCTGCCTCAGCCTAAACTAACTACATAGGGCAGGTGAGATGGTTCAATGGTCTAACGCGCCTGCCTAGGCAAGCTTAGGCAACCACAGGGACTGTAGTTTGATCCCTGGCACCATATGCTGTGCCAGCCCCACCCCCAGGACAGGCTGAGCAGGCCATTAAAGAAAAAAAAAAAAAAAAAAGGAAGACAAAATAAATAATTAAATTAAGATCTCATTTTTAAAAAAAAATTAATTACATAATGAATGCTACTATTACTAGTGTGTGGTACCAAGTCAAAATAATGAACTTGCAACAATATAACACCCCAATAAATGACTATTAACTCCATTACTGCTTCACGATTTTTCTTTACTTACTACTAATTTGAGGAAATAGCTTTTTTTTTTTACCTTGGTAAAGCATCAATTATCTTTTTTTGGGGGGATCTCAACTGCTAAACTGCCCAGGATAGATTCAAAGTTGCAATTTTCCTACATTAGCCTCCCAGAGTTCTGGGATTACAAATATGCGCTACCAAACCTAACTTGTATTTTTAAAAAGACAACCCACTTTTTATCATTTGAAGTGTGCATCCAACCTTTCTCTTAAGAAACACTGGAAATTTCTGGTGACTAAGAAGAAAAACTGTCCAGTCATAAGTGAAGTAAAATTAGTCAACAGAATAATCACTTCCCAAAAAGAGTCATTATTAAAGTGAACAGTAACCACATCATGACAGAAAAGTCAAAAAGAGTTTTCCAGATCAAGTCAGGATGACATAACTTTAAGGTATACCACAACAAACCTCCACCCTCTCAAAACTCTGATAACTGGACACTCCAGACAAAAACTTTCCAAACTGCTATAATTCAACGGCGTCGATGGCAGTGCAATGGAATTCAGGGGGATTTTATCATTCCTATACCCTTCTGCAGTGTGTGCTAAATCTGGTCAGGGGCTCAGCAACCACACTCGCCCTTGCAAAGACATTGTTTGTGAACGGTCGCAACATATCCCAGCCTCTCCAACTAGGATACTACCCTTTTCTTTATAAAAACGAACCTGGCCTTGTGAAGGACACAAAGAACTATTCATAAAAAGACAGAGTGCCAGAGTACAAACAGGCCCTCGCCAGTGCCAAGGGAGTTCCTATCCCTCTTGATGTAGTCCAAGTTCACTCCATGCCTTCATTCCTGCCCCATGAAGAAGAGCAGAGCTGCAATCGGTATGAAAACCCTGGGGCCCAGCGGATGGGCTGGGTTCTAACGGTTTTGAGGAACTGGTCTCCCGGGATCTTAGGGCGAGGACGGACAAACTCACCAAGTTTTTGTTTTGCTTTTAAAGTCTGGGTGGAACTTACTTTCACGAGGATGTAGAACGCCTCCTTCCCTCCCGCACAACAGTTGGAGGACAAGCTTTTCTTTATGTTCTAACAAGTTCCTCTACCTCCGCGGGGCATAGCGCACACAGCCCTGCCCCTTCGCGGTGGCCGCCGACGCGCCAAGGCGCAGAGGGCCGGAGGGCCGTGCGAACCCCGCGGCGGGGCACAGTCCCGAGCCGGGGCCCCCGGGCGAACTCGCCGCCGCCCCCCAGCCCCGCGCCCCGCAGACCGAACTCCCCGGCTGCGGGACAAAGCGGAGCCGAGGCGGCTCTGCCGGGCTCCTTGGCCGCCGCGGACGCACGGGGCCCGGGCTCGGCGCGCACTCACCCGACAGCTCGTCCGGCTCCAGCCCAGTCTCGGTGTCCAGCCCGCAGATGACAAAGTAGTCGGCGAAGCGACTGGGCGCCGAGCCCCCTCCGCTGCTGCCGCCGCCGCCGCCGCCGCCGCCGCTCATGGCGCCGGGGCCGGGCCGGGCCGTACGGAGCGGTGCGGAGCCCCCGCACTCGGGCGCCCGCCCGCCTCGGCCGCCCCTCTCGCCGCCGCCGCCGCCGCTGCCGCCGCCGCTACCGCGGTTCGGGCCGCCGCCCCCGCCCCTGGCCCGGTCCCTGCGGCCGCCGCGGCCGTGATGGGGCAGGGGGGAACCGGGCCACCCCGCGCCGCATCCTGGACGCCGTCCCTCCGCGCCGCCGGCCGAGAGCGCCGCGGCCCGAGCGAGCCCGGAGAGGGCAGAGCAGAAAGCGCCGGAGCGCCCCGCCGCGTCTGCGCACGCGCCGTCGGGGAGGGGGCGGCGCGGGGCGGAAAGGATGACGTGATGCTCTTCGGGCCCAGCGGGCCGCGGCTCCCCGGGCGGCCGCCGCAGCGCGGTCCACGGCTGGCCGCCGCCAGCAACCGCCTCCCCGCGGGACTGCGACTCCCTTGAGGCGCGCCGAAGTGCGGGAAGAGTGGGCAGAGCCCGCAGATCGCGACCGGGCGCTCCGAGCCACCCTCCCCACCCCTCTAGAGGTCCGAGGGTACTAGCCCGGCCCTGTTGGCCGGGATGCAATTGCAGAAGCGAGCTCTGGAGCACCCCAGTCCAATCTGCAGCTGACCCCCTGGACCCCACACAATGCCTTCTCTTTGCCCTCCTGCTTGGTGTCCCCACTGGGCCTCTTTCTTTCTAGTGCTCAGGATACCAAATCTTTTGGCTGGAGAGGGTCGTGCAAGTATTTGCACTTAATTTACAAGTAGAGAAAAAGGCTCAGAGAAAAGCAAGAGCCTCCCCGAGGTCACATTGAGTCTAAGAGACAAACCTGGACTAGGAGCCTGTGCTGTCACTCAGTTCCTCCCATCCCCCAACAGAGCCTTTTCTCTTGGCCCAGCTCTCCCACCCCAGCCCAATCTCTTTTTCGCTCTCCAGGCCTCTGAAGGCCCTGCCACTTGGAAGCTCCCTTCTCTCAGTGACCGCCATCCATCCCTGAGCCCTCTTCCTATGTGTGAGGAGAGTAAGATGAGGCAAATGGAGACTTACCTCCTTGTCCTTGTCCAGGGACCCTGTGATTCTGTTTCACACAGGAGTTATAGCCACGTGTGTCCTTGTTGGAGGAGATCAGAAGCAAAGAAGACAACACATTATAATGGTTATGAGCATGGATTCTCGAAATAGTACTCAGATTTAAAACCTTACTCTGTCATTTGCTGTGTGACCTTCGAAAAATTACTTAACCTATAGGTGCCAGTAGCTATGGTTTTTGTGAGGATTACACAAAACCAAGGCATGGATAGGTAAAGTGGTAAGAACAGTACCTGAAGCAGAGAAGCCCCTGAGTGTATAATACTGTATAATACAGTGTATTATTGTTCCAGGAGGCTTGCTCAAGTTCTGTCCTGGCAAGTTGCCTCTAGGGCCACAAGGCAATTGACTTCTCAGGGATCCAGCCTGGGCTCTCTCCTGAGCAATTCTCTCATGTTCCCTCAGGGAGTATAGCTTGGAGGTCACAGCCAACATCACTGTCACTTGAAACCATAGCACCTGTCCTGCCCTGTATGTAACTTGCCTGAACTAGAGGGAAAAATGTAGGGAGAAGAAGGTGGCTTCCCAAAGCTAATTAAAGGTGTTGCCCACCCTATCCTGCCTGTGGCAACAGTGCTGGGGATCAGAGGGCTTAGTAGTTAGCACTGAAATTCACATACCACACAGTTGAGGCATGGTAAGGGAACTTCCAGGAGATGCTCTGACCTGAGACTGAGAGACTCAAGAGGAATTTCTCAGGTAAAAAGAGAGCAGGAAAGAGATATTTGATGCAGCATTTGTAACAGGGATGACAGAAAAAATGGTGTCAGATGACGGCAAGTAACGCATAAATATGAGAAATGCAGAATTAAAAGGGACAGAAGCAAGAAGGAAGTAGGACATATCAAGAAAGGCTTCAAGCCAGGCGTGGTGGTGCATGCCTGTAAGCCTAATACTGAAAAGGCTAAGGCAAGATGATTAAAGAGAGTTCAAGGCCAACCTGGACTAATAGCAGGAGCCTATCTCAACACCCCCCCCAAAATGGCTTCAAATGCCAGAGTTAAAAAAATTATCCTTGGGCTGGCAAGATAGCTCAGCAGCCTAAAGCACTTGCTTAGGCAAGCTTAGGCAACTGCAGGAATGGAGGTTCGATCCCCAGCAACACATGCTGTGCCAGCCCCACCCTCAGGGCAGCCTGAGCTGGCCATAACATAAATAAATAAATAAATAAATAAATAAATAAATAAAGTTTAAAAAGAAAGAAATCTTAAAAAAAATTATACTTAGCTGGGCATGGTGGCACACACCTGTAATCCCACCACTTGGGAGGCTGAGGCAGGAGGACTGATGTGAGTTCGAGACCAGCCTGGGCTATAAAAGTGAGCTCAAGGCCAGCCTGAACTTCATAGTGAGACCCTGTCTCAAAAAGACAAAAAAAAAAAAAAAAAAAAAAAACTTGCCACACATGTGGCCCACATCTCATCTGTAATCCAAGCACTGAGGAGGCTGAGTCAGGAGGATTCCTAAGAGTTTGAGGCCAGCCTAGGTAACATAGTGAATTTAAAGTGAACCTGGAGTATTTTTTTTTTCTTTTCATCTTTTTGAGACAGGGTCTCACTATGCAGTTCAGGCAGGACTTGAACTCACTTTTGTAGCCCAGGCTGATCTCAAATTCACACTGATCCTCCTGATCTGTATTGAGACTTTACTTTAAATAAATAAATAGGGGCTGGGGAGATAGCTCCGTGGCACAGGTGCCTGCCTGGCAAGTGCAAGGTTGTGAGTTTGAACCCCAGTCCCACCAAAAAAAAAAATAAATAAAATATAAAAATAAATAAATAAATAAATAAACATCTACACATTTTTTTAAAGACATTATCCTTGCTAGGCATGGAGACAAACTCCTGAAATCCCGGAATTCTAGGAGCCTGAGACAGGAAGATCAGCCTGGAGAAGATCAGCCTGAGCCCACTCCAGGAAAATTAGGGAGGCCCTGTCTCAAAACAAAAAATAACAAGTGCCTGCTGGCCAAGTGCAAGGTCGTGAGTTTGAACCCTGGTCCCACAAAAAAAAATAAAAATAAAAAATAAAAACAATAAATAAATAAAAATAGGGGCCCGGTGGAATGGCTCAGTGGTGTAAAGCGCCTGCTTGGGAAAGCTTGGGCGGCTTCAGGGACCGTGGTTCGATCCCTGGGCACCACATGCTGTGCCAGCCCTGCCCTCAGGGCGGGCTGAGCCGGCCATAAAAATGAATGAATAAACAAAGGTTCTGAAATAAGAAATAAATAAAATTTTAAAAAATAAATAAATAAATAAAAATAAAAAGGCTAGAGATGTAGCTCAATGTGAAAGTGCCAGGTTCAATCCTCAGTACAAAAGAAAAAAAGAAAGAAATCTAAGCCAAGGAATGGCAAGATCTGACCCACATTTTATAACACTCTGATAACAGAGAGGAGACTTGAAAAAGGAATAAATGTCATCAAACCCCAAATCTGAGAGTCCAGAAACTTTTAATCCACTGTCTCCAAGGTAACCAGTTGCTAGAAGATCTCTGACACTAACTCAACTGTAAAATACAAGTTAAAAACAAAACCATGGCTATTAATTTGCCCTGGGAAATGTAGCTGCTCAGAGGCCCAGAATACCCAACTGTAAAGTGATCTCCCTCCCAGTAGGAAACATGTTTGGCAGAATGATTGCTTCTTAAGAGAATCAGAGAGAAAATGCAGAAGTGGATGCTCTTACAATTTAATGTTTAGATCTCCAACTCCACTGTTACTATGTAAACAGACACACTAGTTAACCTCTTTGTACTGCAAATAATCATTCTTACTACTCACTTGATCACACTGAAGGATTTGTAAGTTAATTTAAAAAATTAATTCAAAAGGAACTTTAGGGCCGACGGGATGGCTCAGTGGTCTAAAGCACCAGCTTGAGGAAGCTTGGGCGGCTTCAGGGACAACGGTTTGATCCCCGGCACCACATGCTGCGCCAGCCCTGCCCTTGGGGCGGGCTGAGCCGGCCATAAAAATGAGTGAATAAACAAAGGTTCTGAAACAAGAATAAAAATAATAAATAAAATTAAAAATTACAAAAGGAACTTTATATCTAGAATATGAATATGTTTGTTTGAAATGGGCTCACTATGTAGCCTGGCTGGCCTTGAACTCACTATGTAGCCTAGGCTGGACTCAAACTCAAGGTAGCCCTCCTGCCTCAGCCTCCTGAGTTCTGGGATTATAGGCATATACCACTACACCCACCTATAATTTTATTTTATCTTTTGTTTTTCGTTTTTGGCAGTAGCAGGGGTTGAACTCAGGACCTTGCAGTTGCCAGGCTAGTGCTTATTCTACTCAGCTATTTCCCCAGCCGCTTGTAGCAACTGTTTCAACATGAAGGCCATGAGACAGCCTTAGTACGTGCAAAGAAACATAATTCTAGGAAAGGATGGGTGAGGTAGAGAAGCGCTGGAGTACCTGTGGAGCAATAAGGAGCCTGGGTGACTGGGGCAAGTTAGGACTGGGAAGAGATGTAGAAGAGATGTAGAAGGTGGTAGAAGGTTTGGTGGAGTTGGCTGGTTGCGCAACTTCCATAGTACGTGGAGTCGTGCCAGGGAGGCAGGTAATGTCGGGGACTCTTCCCAGTCCCCCTTGCATCCTGATGTGTCGATGTAACTAATTCTCATTCAGGAAATGTGTGCACACATTTACCTGCGTGGCTCCCAGGTCAGGGCATGTGGGAAATGAGAACCTCAGACTGCAGATGTAGCTCAGTACTGGCCTAACACGCACAAGGCCCCGGATCTGAAACTTTCAGAGTTATGAGCACTTTAAATGAGGTATCCCTTCTCTCTTCTTTGCCTCCTGTCAGGTATCAGTACAAGATTCAGAGTTCTCAGCAATGGCAAACACAGAAGGCTGAAGGGACCTGGATCTCTGAATCAAGCACATGGAGGAAAAGATCCAGCTAAACAAGAGCACTCATACTCCATTGCTTTGTGAACAAGAACTAAATTTCAGTCATGTCAAGCTACTGCTGCTGCTAGAGTTCATTTTTTTAATATACTTATTATTGGGGCTAGGGAGATAGCACTGTGGCCCAAGTGCCTGCCTGGCAAGTGCAAGGTTGTAAGTTAGAACCCTGGTCCCGAAAAAAAATATGTATATAAATATAAATGAATAAATAAATACATACATACATACATACAAGTATATATATATTTTTAAAACTTTATTTATTTATGTTATGGCCGGCTCAGCATGTGGTACTAGAGATCAAACTGGGGTCCCTGTGGTTGCCTAAGCCTGCCTAAGCAGGTGCTTTAGACCACTGAGCTGTCTTGCCAGCCCTTGAAGTTCATTTCTTACAGCAGCTAGATTACCATCACCAAGGCAGACTAGGGGTGAGGGAACAGATCACCCAGAGCCTATAAGGCACATTCTAAAGATTTTGCAGCCAGGCATGATGGTATACACGTCATCCAAGCACTCTGGGAGGCTGAGGCAGGAGGATCACAAGTGGGAGACCAACTTGAGCAATTTGAGGAAACCCTGCCTGAAAAAAATGTAAAGGCTTAGATAGCCACGTACAGTGGTATATACCTATAAATCCCAGCTTTAGGAAGCCTGAGGCAAGTCTAGGCTACATAGTGAGTTCAAGGCCAGCCTGGACTGCATAACAAGAACCTGTCTCAAAAACAAACAAAAAAAGAGAAAGGAAGTAAGAGATGTAGCTCAGTGTTTGAGTCCCCTAGGATAAACCCCCCAAAAAAGAGGATGGGAGTCACCAAGTATAGCTCAGTGGTAAAGTGCTTCGCATGTGCAAGGTAAAAAGTTCAATTCCCTGCCGGGCGTGGTGGCGCATGCCTGTAATCCCAGCACTCGGTAGGCTGAGGCAGGAGGATCAGTGTGAGTTCGAGACCAGCCTGGGCTACAAAAGTGAGCTCAAGGCCAGCCTCAACTGCATAGTGAGACCTTGTCTCAAAAAGACAAAAAAAAAAAAAGTTCAATTCCCAGCACTGGAATGAAAAAATGATGATAAATGTCCTGGAAAAGGATGATAGTGATGTTTACACAACAATGTACATGCAATCAATGCCATTCAACTATACACGTACACAAGAGTAAGATAAATTTTATTATGTACATTTTGCCATAATTTTTTGGCCTTTTTAGACAGGGTCTCACTATGCAGTTCAGGCTGGCCTTGGGCTCACTTCTGTAGCCCAGGCTGGTCTCAAACTTGCACAGATCCTCCTGCCTCAGCCTCCCAAGTGCTGGGATTACAGGTGTGTGCCACCACGCCCAGCATTGCCATGATATTTTAGAACAGAAAATATCACATACTTGAAAAAATATAATTTCAAGTTAAATAATCATTCTTTGGTTGTTTTGACCTTATTCCAAGATGCTGGCTTTTTATTTTTTATGTATTTATTTATTTTTTTAGTGGTAGTGGAGTTGGAGCCCAGCACCTTGCACAGGCTAGGAAGGCAGTCTACCACTGTGCTATGACCCAGCCCTTGGCTTTTAAAGATAAAACAGTAGCGAGGTCACAGTGGTTCATACCTATACCCCAATACCGTAGGAAGCTGAGGCAGGAGGATCACAAGTTTGAGCCCAGCCTGGGCAACTTAGTAACTTTATCAGGCTTTGTTTCAACATGAAAAACAATAATAGCAGCAACTAAAAGAACTGGAGTTTTTAGTTCAGAGTGAAGACCCCGAGTTCAATCTCTAGTACAGGAAAAAAAAAAAAAAAAAAAAGAGCTAAGCTAGAAACGTATCAGAAGCAATTTTTTTTTTTTCTTGTCTTTTTGAGACAGGGTCTCACTGTGCAGTTCAGGCTGGCTTTGAGCTCACTTTTGTAGCCCAGGCTGGTCTCGAACTCACAGCGATCCTCCTGCCTCAGCCTCCCAAGTGCTGGGATTACAGGCGTGCGCCACCATGCCTGGCTTGAAGGATAGTTTTGAGTAGAAGTGAAAATTCTATAATCAACTAGAAAATTACTTATGGAAATTAATGCTGATAGCACTTTTCAGTTAATGTTAAAAGGATTGGTTTCCTGATTTATATTCCTGATTTACAAATTTTACTGTTGGCATATTGTGTAACAAATACCAGTAACTGGCTCAATGGTATGTGGTTGTAAGCCAGCACTCAGGCTGGCAAATTCGAGGCTACCTGGACAACTTTGGGACTTGGTAAGACCCTGTCTCAAAATAAAAATGTCTGAGCATGTACCTTAGTGTCAAGGACCTGGGTCCAATCCCCAGTGCCAGAAAAGAAAAACTGGTATTCTTATTTATTCCTATAATATGCACTTCAAAACAAATTCCTGAGGTTCAAATCTTTTTTTTTTTTTTTTTTTTTTTTTTTTTTTTTTTTTTTTT
>PVJA010058109.1:0-10205 GCA_004027025.1 Myocastor coypus
GAGGAGGAGGAGGAGGAGGAGGAGGAGGAGGCGGCGGCGGAGAGCGTACATGTTGCAGACAGACGCAGCGCCTTTCCAGCACACTTGTCTGATCTGTGAGGGCTTCACAGGGGCTGGCTGGGCCCATCTTCATTCTCGGCTGCCATGAAGCAGCCTGCTCAGACCTGGTGTCTAAAAGCTGCACTCCAGGCTGTGGCTTGGTTCTGAGCCTTCCCTGTGTCGGTAGATGGCACCTGCAGCTGCCCAGCTGCGTGTGCTGAAAGCTGGCAGACCTTGCTGTCTTCCATGCCCGCCCTTCCAGTCTCAAGAGAATAAGGTCTCTCATTCCATCTCCAGCATGTAAGTGAAGGTGTGCTGGGAGAGGAGAGCCTGACCAGAGGGGGTCTTAAGGCAACTTCTGCCATGCTGGGAAGGTGCTGCATCTTGATGTGGTATACTTTCTTCGATATAGGCATTTGTCAGCAGTAATAAACTGTGCACATAAGACCTCTGTGTGCAGCAGCCCGGGCTCTACCCCCAGCATGCCGTGGCAGCCCCACCCCAGGGCACACCGAGATGGGAAGCTGAGACTGGGCGTGGTGGTGCACACCTGTAATCTCAGCACTTGGGAGCTGAAAGCAGAAGGATCACTAGAAGCCCAGTCTACACAGTGAGACCCTGCAGACCCTGTCCTAAATAGATTAAAAAAAAAAAAAAAAAGCCTCTGTAAGTTCCATCTCAATAAGCAATAGGGCAGGATACTCACCCACCCCAAGCAAGCCAAACTGTTGACCCCGCTCCAGGTGCAGCCTCTGCCTGAGCTACCCTCATTCTGGCCGTGATCCCTAAATATTCACACCCAGTGTGCAAGGTTGATTGACATCCCAAGATTCCCCCTCGTGTGTTCTTGGACGGCTTCCCACCGCCATAAGGAGAGACCCCAACTACGACCACGCTCTTGCCCCTCCTGCCCCAGCATGGCATGGTTCCTGCTTGCTCCTGGAAGAGCACCCCAACTTCAGGCCTAGCTCCAGGCCCCTGTGCTTATTCTTCTTGGGTGAGCTTCCACCAGAACCTGGCCAGGCTGGCAGTTTCTCATCTCTGTGGTCTTCGCTTAAGTGGCACTCTGCAGGAGGACTTCTTGGCCACCCTGGCCTGCTAAGCCCCCACCTCCCACAGCCTGCGCTGCCTTACACTAACTTTTCTCTGCCGTGTTTCTCCAAACCGGAAATATTTCTTTCCATTCTATCTGTTCTTCTCAGTCCTTTAATAGCAGGGACCAGGGCCAGGCCGGAGCTCAGCGGTACAGTGTCTGCCTGGGGAGGGCATGGTCCCGAGTCCAATTCAAACCAAAACCAACCAAGCAGGGGCTTATGTCCTTCAGATGGCTGTTCACCGACCGCGCTTATCTCCTTGGAGAAACTCCCAAAATTGATTCACAATGACCGGTATCTGGGCCAGTTTCCCATGCAGCAACCGCAAAAACATTATTAGCTAATTGAGATTCTAAAAAGATTTTCATTATTTATTCTCTCCTTTCGTCCTCATGGATGGGAAAACAAATAAGCATCTTGACCCCGCTAAGTCCCTGTACTTAGCATTTCTGAGCCATAATTTCTTTTATTGCAAAACAAGGCCAGCGACCGCTGCCCTGGGTGGTGGTCTGTAAGCCCTGGGGAGAGGTGTCCTTGCAGCGCAGGAGTGCATTAGGGTTTCATCACCTTTTTAAAATTGCCCTCCGACTAATGGTTTTCTTTGAAGACCCTGAGCTGCTGAACTCTCCTGCCTAGGATGTCTGATCAGACACAGCTGTTCTGGGAATCGACTTGGGATCTGAGGGTTTTTAAAATCCGCTGCAACTCCCTCCACTGGCTTTAGAACTCAGAGGGCAGTAAAACATACAGTTATGTTTTCCTCTGTTAGTGAAAACTGTTCGCCAAGAACAAAAGGTTGAGCTCTCTGTCTGCCCCCCCCAACTTCCTGCCTTCCCTGACCCCGGAGGCTACCTGCCCCTCGCACCTATTGTTGGAGTACTTGCTTCGAAGTAGAGCAGGAGATTGCATGTCCTACAACTGGGGAGAAGTCAACGTGTACTGGCGGAGGTGAGAATGTCTTTCTGGAGGAAGGAGAGGATGACTCGGGCTTTTCTGCACACCTGAGCTGTGGCTGAGTTGCTTCTGTGGTTCTTTGCATTACTCCTGTAGGAATAGTCCTGAGGCTTTATTTGTTTGGAGCTCTGGCTCAAACAGCTGGGCGGTGGCAACAGAGCAGGCCAGAGGCAGGCACCACTGTGTGTAAGGAGTTAGAGGGCCCCGGAGGCCTAGGGCACAGCCAGTCCAGCTCTCCTCTGGCAACTCCAACACTCTAGGCTTGCAGGTCTTGGAAAAATACGCATAAGCTTGACTAAATGCCACCTTTGGGTTTTTATTCTCTTTTGGGTGCGGAGATCGAACCCAGACCTTGATCAGGCTAAGCACATGTTGCGAGGGTGTCCAACAGGGTGGAACGCAGCGCTCCCTGAGGGCCTTCTGGGGCAGCCTCACAGGGTGGGCCTGAGGCTGCTTGACCAGGAGAAGGGCTACATCACTGCACCCCCTGCTGAGACGCACACAGGGCAGAAACCTCACAGAGGTCCTGAGCCATCCACCCATAAGCAAACCTGCCTAGTGTGCTCCCCACGCGGTCCTCCCAGGAGGCTTTGCAAAGGCACTGCCTGTTTGGATGATGCTCTGTGGGGCTTCAAAGTGAAGTCAACAGCACTGGTTTCCCTAGGCTGCTCTGCCCAGTTCCCCAGGGCTGGAAGCCACACCTGGGAAAGTCCATCCTTGCCTCTGGTGGTGGCTGGCATCCCTGGGCTGTGGCTTTGTCACTGCAGTGTCAGCCCCTGTTCACTGCCGTCTTTTCTGCATGTGAGTCCGGAGTCCCTCTGACCAAGTAAGCAGCCCAGGATGCTTGCGATGAAGTTGGCAGCCTTGAGAGTTGCCCATGGTCATGTCTTCCTTTAAATTTCTTATTCTAATTATTTGTGGAGGTCTTGTCCCAGGATTAGGTACCATATACAGGTTTGGGGGAATAAGACACAAGCATCTCTGAGAAGCCATTTCTCCGTCGGCCATGCGGACCTAAGGACCCGTGCACAACACCCAGCTCACTCTGTCCGAGAGAATGGAGGAGGGTGCATGAGTTAGTGCAGTGCTTTCCCGTTCTGCCTCCCCGAACCTTGCTGTCGGAGGAAGCAGTGCGGCTGTCGTAGCCGAGGTACGCACACAGGGCCAGCACGCTGGGTTCCAGAACACTCGAGCCCAGGTTACGGTCTCAGTGTCTTTCTCCACACGTGAAGGGTACACCTGTGAGGTAGAGGACCTCGCAGGTGTTCAGCTCAGTGGAGTCTGGCGGGCAGGACATAGCTATGTTACACGCCCTGATCAGAAACAAAAAGTGGCCAGCACCCAGGCTCGGCTCTGCGCCCCCCGCCCTCTTAGCGCTGACCCATGGCCTTGGTTCTAGCCTCCTCCATGTTGATGATCTGCACTTTGCATCCGTGGGTTGTACAGTGTGCGCTCTTCCAGACCTTCTGCTTGTGGCCTTCACTGTGCCGTCAGCGTAGCTGAAGGTTGCTCACTGTACCTGTGCTAGTGTTTGGCTGTTAAGTTACCACAGCTTCTCCTTGTGCTCGTGGCTGAGGTGTTACTTTGGCTTCTTGCTGTCTAGAAGCTCTCCCAGGCAGTGCTGCGGCAGACATTCTAGTGCGCTTTTCCTGGGGAACAGAAAGTTCCAGAACATGGCCTACAGCATGTGTGGTCAGACTCTTCCCTCTGTCCTTCCTGCTAGAGTCTCATGTTTGGTGCTCGGGCATGTGGAGACCTTTACATCCCAGAGGTCCTTGGTTTGCTCAGGGAGCTATAACAAAACATCATGAACTGGGTGGTCACGGACAGCCGATGTCTCAGCTCTGGAGGCAGGAAAGGCCAGGTGCTGGCAGACTTAGTGTCTGACGAGGCCCACTTCCTTGTAGATAGTGTCACCTCCTCTGTGTCCTTAGGTGGGGTCTCTGTTGTTTGAGGTACCAATCCCTGGCATGAGGACCCCATCCATCCCCTTTCCAAAAGCCCCGCCTCTCACCACAGAAGCTAGGACCATAGTGTAGGCGTTGGGGAGGAGACACAAGAATCGGAGCTGGGTGAAGGACCCTGCCTCCTTCGCGGCCACGAGTCTCATTTCCCGGGCTTGTCCAGAACACTCTCGAGCCCTGGCCTGCACCTTTCTGGATGTGCTGCAGTCCTGTGAGCCACTGTTCATTCTGTCCCCTTGGCTTGCCTCCCAGGAGCTTGGGGCTGGGGCTGTGTGGTCATTTCATAGGGGCCAGTGCTCAGCCAGGGACGCAGCTTCCCTCCAGGCACCCACTCGGGCTTGGCACCTGCTGTCCCTGTTACCAGTGCCGGGTGCCAAGCAGAGAATCCGTTAACTCTGTCAAGTAGCCCACTCTCCCGATGTGATCCCAGCTGGGTGTCTGGAACAGCCTATCCTGTCCTGTGGATGAGAGCGTGTCCAGCTGGAGAAGGGAGGGAGGCGTGGCACAGGCTGGCAGGATGATGTGGGTACCAGCCCAACACCTGGCACCACTGCCTGGAAGGCTT
This sequence comes from Myocastor coypus, assembly GCA_004027025.1. NCBI lineage: Eukaryota > Metazoa > Chordata > Mammalia > Rodentia > Myocastoridae > Myocastor > Myocastor coypus. The sequence continues at coordinate 4,617 of PVJA010058109.1, forward strand.
GGGAGCTGCTGCTGCCGCCATCTCAGCCACGCAGTTTTTCTTTTGTTGAAGAGGTTGAAACTCACAGCTCAGCTTTGAGCAGCGCTACACATGAGCCAGGCTTGTCCGGCATTTGTGGAACTGTGTTTGGTCGTAGATGGAGTGCTGGGGCCTGGTGAGTGGTAGGTGAACGTGTGGACTCTGCCCAGGGCTGCACTCATTTGTGCCCGGTTGGCACTTTATCTGAGTCAGCTGTGGATCTGGCCTAGGATATCATGGTGGAAGTTGGCTCGCTCACCCAAACACTTTAGAGAGGGCTAAAAGAAACTGGGCCTAGAGCCGGAAGCACCTGGCCTCCTGCGTTTGCCTTTTTCTTATTCGGTGGCCTTGAAAATGTATCTGTAGCAGGTGGGGTGGTAGGGGAGGCCCAGAACACAACCCGCCATGTGTGTCTTCTCTGTGCAACTGTGTTTCTCTGTCCTTGCCTGGTGTCCAGGAAGAAGAAAGAACTGGAGGTATCTGAGAGTGAGTAGGCATGGCTGGGCTCTAGGTGTGGTCCCTGGTACCCGGGGAGAAAGAAATGAGGGAGGCAATGCCAGACAAGAAGAGCTGGGCCAGGTGGCTGCCCGTCTGCCTAGGTGGTGGAAGAACCCCAGAGCCACAGTAGTGGCGCTTACTGATACCTTTGCACAGTCGCAAGGCCCGAGGTTGCCCAGCGACAATAGCCACTAGGTCCGGGCAGGATGTTTTTCTCCAGACTGAGGTAGCTTGACAGCTGCCGGCAGTGGGGCCTCATTCTGCCACCCACACTGGCTCAAGTTCAGCTTCAGTAGCTCCCAATGCCTGCAGAAATGTCATTTCTTTGGGTCAATGAAGAACTGAGCCATGCTTCCCTGTAGGACCGTGCTAGCTCACAAAGCTGAATGTACACAAGGGAGCAATTCTCTTCCAGGCTTTTTGGGAGATATAATTCTGACGCTTATTGGCATGTATTTCCATTTTCTTTCTTACTCAAAGTGTACTGGGTTCTCTTCTATGTTATGGGTCAATAGACATTTTCTGCCAAGTGCCAGGTGCCGTTGAGGTTTTTGAAGTCGTCAGGCACACACAAGTCTAGTATATAGCTATTGTACTTGTATAATGAGAAAACAACTTTCCTCACACTTTCTACGCTTTTTTTTCCCGTCTTTTTTTAAATGGCTGGCTCAGCCTGCCCTGGGGGTGGGGCTGGCGCAGCATGTGGTGCCAGGGGCCGAACCGCTGACCCTGCAGTTGCCTAAGGTTTCCTAAGCAGGCACTTTAGACCGCTGAGCCATCTCACTAGCCTCACACACTTTTTATTGACAACATTCAAACGAGAATGATAAAAGTTGACTGGATACATTTTTTGTAATTCAGATTCTCTAGTGAGTGAACTTGGTGGGGAGGGGAGGATGTTAGAAGTTACCGCTCTCCTGTCGTCCAGTCAACTGCAAATGTTCCCCTGTGCCAATCCCTCCTAGATCACAGCCTACGTGAGGACAAGCAGGGGCTGGGTTAGGCCTGTGGACCACAGTTTGCTATTACTGCTCTGTGCGTGTGTGCATGTATGCGTGTGTGTGTGTGTGTGTGTGTGTGTGTGTGTGTGTGTGTGTGCATATGCGTGTGCATGCATGCGTGTGCCCTTGAGGTGGGTCACACTGGCTCGAGAGTCTGTCAATCGCCTCCACTGCTGAGGACGCGTGACGGTGCTGGTGTGCGGCTGCTCTGCAGGCGTGTGGTGTCAGGCCTGGGTCTCCTCTTCCTGCCCTGCCAGCCTGCCAGATGGCCTCTTCCCTCAGGGTCACGTGTGGTCCCGGCTGCTTTCACTTTCTGGCTTGTCCACCACCTTGCCCTTCCCCTTGGCTGGAACTGGACCTGTGACCAGGTCTCCAGAGCAGCTGGGAGGTGCAGGTGTCGGCTCCATCCATTTGGAAAAACGAGGCTCCTGTTATCAAGGAGAAAGAGGCAATGCTGGGACCATTATCATCACCTCCTTTTCTCCCGGGTCCACTTTCCACAGTTTCTTGTTAGCTGTGGTCTGGAAATACTAAATGGAAAATTTAAAAACTACACAGTGCTTAGATTTTGAATTATGCACTGCTCCAAAGAGCGTGATAGAATCTCACAGTGATCCATAAGCTACTCCATCCTGCCCAGGTCCCAAGGTGTCTTGTGTGCTGATCTGTACGCTGAAGTTTTAGTTTAGAAGAAATAGCTCCTAGATGAATGTCTTTTGTCTTAAAAGCAGCACACGTGCCGCAGGTTTGCCCCGGTGCCTTGGATGTAGAGGCGGCTCCCGAGGTCCTCCTGCCCTTCTGTCTGCACACATGGACAGGAAGCAGGAGCAGCGACTGGCGACCACAGGCACATGCAGAGAGGAAGCCGGCCAGCTGGTCTTATGCCGGTTACCTCCCTGCCAAACTGTGTGAGAGGAACAGTGTGGAGCGAGAGAGAGCAGCACCATGACCTTCACATCGACCCCACTCACTGCAAGCCAAGATTCAGAGTTTGATCCACAAAGCTGACAGCTTCTCATCCTGAATGGGAAGCTGGGAGAAGTAAAGGGCCTTTCAGACTCTGTGTGTGTGTGTGTGTGAGAGAGAGAGAGCTAGCGTGCTCAAGTGTGTGTGCGTGTGTGCAAGTGAGCATGCTCGTGTGTGTGCATGTGTGTGTGAGCTAGCGTGCTCAAGTGTGTGTGTGCAAGTGAGCATGCTCGTGTGTGTGTGCATGTGTGTGTGTGTCTTGCCCTTAGGGACGTCATTCCTTCCCATCAAGTGTTTGCTAAGTACCAAGGTGCAGATCTCGGGACAGTCTTGTGGGCCTCCACCTTAAAGATAAGTGAATATGGTGCTGAGAGGCTCTGTAACGCAGCCAGCTGTGGCCACGCCGTGTCTCGCATGCTGAGACAACTATTAGCTGTGGCCGGTGGAGGGCTGAGGAGGCGCCCCGGGCCCAAGCTTTGCTCCCCTCCTGTCGAAGTTACTTTGCTCATTGCTGAGACAAAATACCCGACAGCCAAAGTTCAGTGCGAAGAGGTTTTCATTCAGCTCATGTTTTTTGGAAGTTTCGATCCGTAACCAATCAGCTGGCCCAAGGCAGGGTAGCTTCCCAGAGGAGCGCGGGTGGTGGTGGGCCAAAGACAGGGAAGGCAGCAAGCAGCAAGGCCAGCCTCTTCCTGCCCCTTCCACTGTATCCAGGCTACCGGGATTAGGGTGGGGCCACTCCATGCAGCGGCCGGATGCAGCCCCAGCACCCGGGACCCCAGCAGCACACGGCAAGCAATCACACACTGTGGCTTCAGCCACGCCCACGAAAACCCTCTAGCTGCACCAGACTTTGGGGGGCATCTGGACACCAGCCACGGCACCACCCTCAGAATCCCACAGTGACCGCTTCCTGAGGCCTCCTCATGTGCCCTGCCATGCCACGTCTGGGGCCGGAGCGCAAGCCTTTGCCTATGGATGGCTCGCCCTCACTTCTGGGGCTCTGGTCGTGAACCATCTCCGGTCCTGTGTATTGGTGACTTTGGTTTGTCCGTGCCTGGCTGTGCGCTAGTGGGGAGGAACAGGACTCATAAATAAAAGAGGAGGTGAAAGTAGGTTTTAGTAATGAGGCTCCTGCCTAATGGCCTCTGCCAGCTAAGGCAAGAGCATTAAATATTTATTGGATTGTGGCATTAACATTTCCACTGTGCTGCTGTGGACACCAGAACTCTCTGGAGAATGAAGCTGTCTGCCACCAAGCAGGCGGAGGCCCGGCGGCCTGGGAGACACAGGCCTGTGTGGCTGTACCCCCTCCCCACTGTCTGAAGGCCCCGAGGAGACAGCAGCCCTCTGCAGCACCACCAGGGGACTCTGGCAGTCTGAGGGAGGGCTGGCATCTCACCCCAAGGTGCTCCTGGGATGGGGGCCGGCCCCCTGCACATTCCAGACTGCCCTTCAGTTTTCCCAAGGTCGCTGCTTCCTGAGAGTTTTATTTACCGTTAGCTTCGCTGTGTTAAGCTGTGGTAAGATACAGGTCCTTGGTGAGTTTTTTTCTCCTGAGTTCAAAGAAGTCTTTACATGGCTGTGTGAGCCTGGCTGACACACTGCAGACTGCATCTGCGGATCCAGCACCACCGCCGGTCACCTCCAAATAAGGCCTGCTGCAGGTACTCTGGCCCAGCCGGGCCGTGCCGCCCGGAGGAATCAGCCGTTATGCATTAAAAAGCAATTTGTCAGCCGGAGCAGTGAACTCCTATGTTATTTTTAGGCCAACCTTCTAATTTATGTGGCATACACAGCCTGTCTCATGTGAACCTCTAGAGGCCCCCCGTGGAGAGCACCGGGGCGGTGGGGTGGGGTGGCCAGTTGGGTGTCCGTGGAACTTGGGGCTGGTCCCACAGCTGGAAGTTTCAAGCAAGGGTTTGGAGTGATTCAGCAATTCAGGCCCAGCCCTGCCACTTCGCAGCTGTGGAACATCCAGCAGGCTACTTATATGGAAAACTCTGGGAGCCTCCACCTGTACAGGGAATTCCTAATGGTGGCCACGGTGACAGCTGCTCTGAGACCAAAAGGAGACGCTGCTAGTACATCATTGGTCTGTCGCACTCACTTAATGAATGGTCAGGTTCCTTGTCTCGTCTCCACTTAGAACTCTCTAAGCTTTAGTAACTTCATGAATGCCCGTGAATCACAAGCGATCTCATTATCCTAACTAGAAGGTGCCAAGAGGTGAAATAAACCGGGAGTCTGCAATGAAGGGCCCCGGTGGCCAAATCTTGCCTAGGGCCTGTTAATGGGAACCGCGTGCTCTCTTCATTTCTGTAGAGCCTGCTGTTGTCCCACTACGAGGGGCCACAGAAGATCCACGAGGCCTGTGGAGCTCTGATCTCAGCCCTCGGAGTTTCACCCTTGAGCAGGTTAAGACGCTGCAGAGGAAAACGGCTTGCAGAGTTGCGCAGCTGGGTTCTTAATGAGGCTGCCCCTGGCCACCAGGATGGGGCCGTATCCCCAAGGTGGATACTGCCTCCAGTTAGGACCAGAAAGGTCACACGCAGCACAGGGAATATCTCCTGGCTCTTGTGGGTTGAAAACTGTGGTGGAAGTTCTCTCCACTGGCAGAGAGTGACGGTGGAGGAGAACCCCCTTAGAAGTTCAGGGTCAGCCGGAGGGTACGGCCACACCCTCCTCTGCCACTACTGCCACTGACGCAGTCCCTGTCCCGTGCTCGGATTTCCCAGCCAGCCCACAGTGGTGAAGGTAACTCCAGGAGGTCCCGTAGCATGGGCAGAACTGGGTGTGGACAGAGCCTTGGAGAGAAGTGATTTCCACAGAGTTTCTTGCATCAGGCTCCTCTAATACTGACTGCCTCAGAACTTGTTGTTTTGTCAGGCTGCTTAGGGGAAGCACATCATTGTGTCCTCGCGTCAACCTATGTAAGGTGCAAAGCTCTGGAGATATATATATATATATATATATATATATATATATGTACATATATATATATGTACATATATATACATATATATATATATGTACACATATATATACATATATATATGTATATATGTATATATATATATATTTCTGTTTTTTTTTTTTTTTTTTT